>MU182045.1:1316848-1334771 GCA_016904865.1 Pissodes strobi
AATTTTGAAGATAGCGACTTGAAATTTGGCATAGAGGTAGAGGTCCACAAACCCTCGGAACCTATTGATTTTGGTTACGTTCGGTTAATATACAGGGTGTGAAAACATGACAAGTCACCGTTTTTTGCTATTTTTGTCCGTGTAAACAAAGATAATATTCTTTTTTTATGTCAAATGAAAGTATTCGGTAAGACACGTATTTTTGTTCCTTTGCTCTTTTGTTCTAATTGTTATACAGGGTGTGAAAACAGGACAAGTTACCGTTTTTTGGCATTTAAGGTTGCAATTTTGAAGATAGCAACTTGAAATTTGGCACAAAGTTAGAAGCCCACAAGCCCTCGAAGCCTATTGATTTTGGTTACGATCGTTTAATATACAGGGTGTGAAAACAGGACAAGTTACCGTTTTTTGGCATTTACAGGTCGCAATTTTGAAGATAGCGACTGGAAATTTTGCATAGAGGTAGAGGTCCACAGACCCTCGAAGCCTGTTGATTTTGGTTACGATCGGATAATATACAGGGTGTGAAAACAGGACAAGTTGCCGTTGTTTGGCCATTAGAGGTAGCAATTTTGAAGATAGCGTCTTGAAATTTTGCATAGAGGTAGAGGTCCAAAAATCCTCGAAGCCTGTTGAGTTTGGTTACAATTGGTTAATATACAGGGTGTGAAAACAGGACAAATTACCGTTTTTTGGCATTTACAGGTCGCAATTTTGAAGATAGCAACTTGAAATTTGGCATAGAAGTAGAGGTCCACAAACCCTCGAAGCCTATTGATTTTGGTTACGATCTGTTAATTTACAGGGTGTGAAAACAAGACAAGTTACAATTTTTTGGCAATTTTTTGTTCGTGTAAACAAGGATCAACTTTTCCTTTTTTCGGTGTCAATCTATAAGTAGAGGTGAATGTATGTCAGCATTTTTTGTTGACGACATGGTTACCATAGCAACCAATTAATAATATATATATCACTAATAAAAGATATAGTATGGTACTTAGGATTGTTTATGAAGCTTAATTTGATACTAAAAAATTGGTTGCTATGGTAACCAAAAAAAAATAAAAAATCGTCATAATTCGTCAATCGTACGACTTAGAGATTTGATATTTGGTATTTAGGTAAAGATTTAAAAAAAATTAACGATTGACGTTGACAACTCGGTTACTATGGTAACCAATTAATAATATGTATATCACTAATAAAACATATAGTATGGTACTTAGGATTGTTTTTGAAGCATAATTTGATACTAAAAAATTGGTTGCTATGGCAACCAAAAAAAGTAAAAAATCGTCATGATTGGTCAATCGTACGACTTAGAGATTTGATATTTGGTATTTAGGTAAAGATTAAAAAAAAATAACGATTGAAGTTGACAAGTCGGTTAACATGGCAACCAATTAATAATATGTATATCATTAATAAAATATATAGTATGGTTCTTAGGATTGTTTATGAAGCATAATTTCATACTAAAAAATTGGTTGCTATGGAAACCAAAAAAAGGAAAAAATCGTCATAATTCGTCAATCGTAAGACTTAGAGATTTGATATATGGTATTTAGGTAAAGCTTAAAAAAACAATTAACAATTGAATTTCACAAGTCGGTTACCATGGCAACCAATTAATAATATGTATATCATTAATAAAATATATAGTATGGTACTTAGGATTGTTTATGAAGCATAATTTCATACTAAAAAATTGGTTGCTATGGTAACCAAAAAAAAAGTAAAAAACCGTCATAATTCGTCAATCGTACGACTTAGAGATTTGATATTTGGCATTTAGGTAAAGAAAAAAAACATTAACGATTGACGTTGACAAGTCGGTTACCAAGGCAACCAATTAGAAAATTATCACGGTAAAATTAGACTAGCGATTGGTAAATCTAATTATAAGGGCTTTCTAATTATAGGCCACGGTACGGATAGGAGCGTGGCAATAATGTGTGACCAAAGGTCACACAAACGAGGCCCGAAGGGCCTCGCGCGTGCCGCAGGCACAGGCGGCCACGCCGCTTGTTTTTATTTTTGTTACATTTTAAAACAATAAACATACGTATTTTAATTTTTCCTCGTACTTTTACAAAAGGTACTAGTATTATTGTTTTGGTGTTTAACCTTTTCACTTCCATGACAACAATGATAACCTATCCTCACTAGATTTTGCATACTCTTTATAGCCTAGGAGCTATTCAACAACGAGGATTTTGTTGTCCCAGATTTTTTTCGGCACGATGGTACAAACCTAGTATATATTATTGAGTTCTTATATTCAACCAACCGGTGACCGAATATCTATATCTCAACTTTTACATATAAAAGCTAAATAGATAATCACTACTTAACACAGCTAGTTTCTTCATATTTTCGCGATTAATTTTTTATAAACTGCAGGTTTCTCAAGTTATTTTGTTATGCCTTTTGATTTTTTTTTGTAGCTAGGTAGATATTTTTCATTTGAGAACATTTTCTATTTACTATTGATGAAATACTTTTACCACTCTGTCATCTTGTACATGACTGTTTTGTTTGTTAATTGCTATATATAATATATACCTACATACCTTCCTACAATTCTTAAACAATGTGTACATTAATTTAATATCCAATCAAAGCTATTATTGTATTCATTCAAGTGTCTTTATTATCAAAACCGAAAATATGATAAGATAGGTATGCAAAGTAGGTATTAATGACCTTAGAAGCAACAAAAAGTTAAAAAAAAGTAACTATTTTTATTAGTTGCAAACTTAGAAGGAAGGGTATACAGTCGGTATAAAGGTTCCTTCGTCTCTGACTATTGCAATTAGATCATATTATTATTATTGTTCGGCTGTATATGCAAAATATAATGTCGGCTTGAGAAAGGCGGATCGAAATAAAAAAACCTTTTCCAGTTATTAAAGCACTACTACAGGACAAGAAAATGCCGACCAACAAAAGTACCACAATGATTTAACGTACTTGACACCGATTCGCAGGCTTGGCTGGTTCCTGGTACCATGGCGACAGCAAGCGCCTGTGTAAGTGATCGTATCGGGTATTTACTAAGGATGTATGAATCGATCGATTTATTTGAACAAATATAAACCGTTTAAAAACCAGATTCTTGGTTAGGCTTAATGTGGTTCTAAATTTAAATGTGATTGCTTTGTCTTTTAAAAAGTGTTTCGACATGTTTAACGGCTGGCGCCTTAAGTAGCTCTTCTGCTTCATTGCAAATTGTTTTTTCGCCTTCGTGCCTTTTATTTCGATATATTACTCAGGTTATTCGGCCGCTATATCGAAAGTTTCCTTCTTGTATTCCATCCTGTTTTACCACAGCCTCTCTTGTATTGGCTCTTGAATTATTATCAACACGCACAATACGGTTTTTGTGAAAAGTTTCACATGTAGATAAGATCTACATCTCAAAAGGAATTGTAATCCATACAATGATGGCAGTATTGGAGCATTAAGTTTTAAGAATTTCCTGACTAAACGGCAACAGAAAGACTGCCTTCTATCTAAATGGTGATGAATGTGTGTTTGTGCGATCCCAGCGATGGTTTCCTGTAGAATATTCGATGTAAAGCCTGTTGTTGATGCGATGATCGGTATTACCATCACTTGATACAGATTTGACCCTATCATCATCCGTTTTTGAGGATATAGCCCGCCTAAAGTTATACTTTTCCTGCTCTTAAGTATATATTACTAAACCAACCATCGAAAAGTTAGTGCGTTTTCTGGATTAATTTTTACTACTAATATATGGATTGTTTCTAATGTGTACAAGTGTAAATTGAAAAGAAGAAGATTGGGCCGTTTTCAAACGCAATCTTGATAACGAATGCATGAATTACCAGGTTACGCTGGAAACAACCAGAAGACGAGGGCTTTCGTGCTCAGAGGCTTGGATGGTAATATACCTCTCGGAGAAATTAAGCGACAATTAAGTGATGAATATGACTACAAGGCAAAACAAATCTGTGCAATGGAGACGACCCTTTACCTGATGATTTTTGACGTCATCGTAATGAAATCAAATGACTTATGAGTATCACAGTTTCCTGGAAGTGAATCGGTGCTGCAGTAAGCATATTATGCAGTGCCGACACAAAAGACTATAAGTGCAACACCAAGCCCATTAGATAACATCGTGTACTAGTCAAGGTGAAATTTGCGCAAACTGCAACGGGGCCTCGTAGGTCAATAAGTACGAACTGTCCCGTTACAAATTTAGCAAGCTAGAAGTTAAGCAGCTGCAGTAGGAAAATTATAGACCCATACCCATGCCCGCCACGCCGGCCTGGCAAAAGCTTGGGCTACAAGCACCAGGCCGGAGCATAAAAATAAATCCGCCACACCTATTCAAACTGCAACCGCCACTACCGAGCTCTGCGTGATGCAACAAGGAATTCCCGGATACATTAGGGGTAGGAGCACAGAAATCAACAATACAATATGTGGGAAGAGGAAGAGTTGGTTTCCGACGACCTACCCTCTCTATTGTCTGCATATTTCGTTCCGAATTCCTACAATTTCATTAAAACCCCTTTTTTTACGTGTTTTCTGCTACTTTTGATTCTTTCCAATCGTGTTATAAGCATCATGCGTGCATAAGCGCAACATTCCTGAAAAGCCGCGTGGCAAAGCCCGAGGTAGGTTCTGCCCCCTTCGCTCTCAGTGCTCTCAACAAGAGACTTGGTCTGGACTTATAGGTGCACATACCTGCAGTAAGAAGATGTTTTCAACATAATCTTTCACCTATTTATTTTAATGCCCGTGCTCGTCTTCTTATATCTAATGACACGTGTAATGGGTGTTTTGTAGTGTCTTTTTCCCATGTTAACCCTTCCTCATTAACAGCTCTCTCTCTATTGTATTGTCACCCGTTGGTAGTGTAAACTGAAAATCCCTTAAAGGGGCCATCAGGACCCAGGCAAGATAAGTTAGAAACTAGTATCACTTGCGCTATTACATAATGGACTACTCCATCAGCCACGCTCGTGGATGCAGCGTTTAAGTAGTATGCTGGGTAGTAATTCGCCATCCCTCCTGACTAGTCAGGTCGATGCACTTACCATGTGTATTTACCTATTGTAAATAGTACTATGAATAAATTAGCTATCTTAAGTGAATCAAATTTGTACAATTACGTAATAAACTGCTGATTGATTGACTGATTTCTAATTCCTGGTGGCTTATTATATATGTTGTAGATTATCTGTGTGCATACTATATATGCAGAAGAACGATTTCCTATCTCAGGATACTTGATGTATCGGGCTGCCTAAAATCTTGAAATCGACTTTCTGACTTCCTAGTAAATGTTTCTATCCGACTAGTACGATTGTATGATCACATGATTTTATTTATGCTTTTCGCTGTAGCAGTTAGTCTGGCTTCCAATGACACCAACTCCTCGGGTGGTCATGCACCACGATTGGATATCCTAACATTTTAGCGTCATCTGCAAATCGATAATTCTTTTGGAAGTGTATTTTTCTATAGTAAGCCTGTTCTCTTGAGAATTCAATTGATTCAATGTTCAATTAATTTTATTTTATTGTTCTTATAAGCCCGCTCACAGAGCGTCTCCGGTATCTAATAGTTATCCAGATAGTTCGCTTGTAGTAGGGTATGATCTCAGTATACAGTTTGTTGGAGGCTTTTCGCTTTATCAATTGATCAGGCTTCCAATGACACCAAGTCCTCAGATGGTGATGCACTACGATTGAATATTCAGGCATTTTAGTGTCATCAGTAAATCGATAATTATTTTGGAAGCGTAATTTTATATAGTAAGTCTGTTTCAAGTGATTTGATTTTTAAATTAATTTTATTGTTCTTATAAACCTTTCACAGAGCGTCTCCGACATCTAATAGTTATCCAAATAGTTCGCTAGATCGATAAAAATACTATTACTACTGACAATGTCTCGGCCTTCGTAAAATCTAGAAAATTACTCCCTATCTTCCGAGTAGATCTTTCTATCCTGCCTGTAGGATGGTATGATCTCAGTATTCAGTTTTTTAGGCTTTTCGCTTTAGCAGTTGGTCAGGCTTCCAATGACACTAACTCCTCAGATGGTGATGCACCAGGATTGGATATCCTAACATTTTAGTGTCATCTGCAAATCGATCATTCTTTTGGAAGTGTAATTTTCTATAGTAAGCCTGTTCTCTTGAGAATTCAATTGATTCGATGTTCAATTAATTTTGTTGTCGGTATAAGCCCGCTCACGGAGTGTCTCCGGCATCTAATAGTTATCCAGTTAGTTTGCTATATCGATAATCGTATTATTACAACTGAAAGTTTATTATCAACGGTCTCGGTCTGCGTAAAGTCTAGAAAATGACTCCCTGTCTTCCTAGTAGGTTTTTCTATTCTGCTTGTAGTAGGGTATGACCTCAGTATACAGTTTTCTTGAGGCTTTTCGCTTTAGCAATTAGTCAAGCGTCCAATGACACCAAGTCCTCAGGTGGTGATGCACTACGATTGGATATTCAGACATTTTAGTGTCAATGTTCAATTAATTTTATTGTTCTTATAAACCTTTCACAGAGCGTCTCCGACATCTAATAGTTACCCAAATAGTTCGCTAGATCGATACACGTATTATTATACTGACAATTTATTATCAACAGTCTTGGCCTTCGAAAAATATAGAAAATTACTCCCTATCTTCCGAGTAGATTTTTCTATCCTGTCTGTAGGATGGTATGATCTCAGTATACAGTTTTTAGGCTTTTCGCTTTTGCAGTTGGTCAGGCTTCCAATGACACCGAGTCATCAGGTGGTGATGCACCACGATTGGGTATTCTATAACATTTTAGTGTCCTTTTGGAAATGTAACTTTTGTAAGTGTAACTTTTATAGTAAGACTGTTCTCTTGAGACCTCAACTAAACTCTTACAAACCTGTTCAAATACCTTCTACGGCACGGGTAGTTATCCAAATAGTTTGCTAGATCGATAATCGTACCTATTATTACTACTGAAAATTTATTATCAACAGTATCGGTATCGGTTGACTGCGAACGACATTTTGTCGGCCGTTTGCGCCTTTCCGGTTGATTTGAGATCACAAGCTGATCAGTTTTAAATGTTTAAATATTCATTTCGCTTTGTTACGTATTTGACTTGTAACAAATGTCGCAATGGTCATTTTCTATGGTCATGTCGCCATTGCAAGGTTTGCTACTATTTTCGATGAAGAACTTTAGCACACTTTTGTGTCATGCCATATCTTTTTGAATAATTAATGATTTTTTCGGACTGTAATTTGCCTATAAAAAATCTGATGTCAAGTGATTTTCATTGAAACTATTGGAGACGCTTTTTTTGTGCCTTAGTTTCTACTCTCAGTAAAAAAAAACCTGATGCTGGATAGATTATGTCGAAACATCGATAAAGTTATTGTGGAAATCAGAGGTGTTCATTCGTGCTATAAAAAATTGATTCGTTATTTGTTTTGTTTAAAAAATTGTTAATGCAATTTTGACCCTTTTATGAATATCTCTATTGGCAGGTTTAATAAAGTAAACAATATGTAAAGCATTTAGCTTTCAGAATAGTTAGACCGGGAAGAAACGTTATGGCTCATGAATTGATAAATTCAAACTTTTATTTAGGTTGGTCTATACATCATAAATAAAATACAGTTTTAGATGTGTTTCATCGAGTTTTTCATATCTCAGATTCTAAATACCATTTGTCAGCATTGTTAGCGTATCGTGGATATGTAAATAGGAAGATGTATCAAAGTAAACAATTTGTATAGATTTTTGCTTTCGCACAGTCAATACTGGTAAAAAGTTTTAGACTTTTATCACCGTTTCGTTAAACTGATAAACAACATTTTTATATATAACCATTTCTGCATATGGGGTACTTTTAAGAATGTTTTGAAGTTATTTATATAAAGTACATATTCTAGAATATCTCGGAATCTGAAAACAATTTGGCAACGGGATCATGAACTTTGCGCTTTCGCAAAATTTATACCAGTAATATGTGTGACATTTTGATTTTGAGAGCTGATTTGCATCGATGCTTCTGAACAAGAACAATAAATATAATATTATGTATACTTAGGTCCATTCATTCATGTTGCCCCAGTTATGTATATTATTTGCTACTTAATTTACGTTTTAATTTTCTAATTGCAGAATTTGAGTAAGATGTATTAGGGCGACTAAAACAAGTCTTGCTTTGCGGTGGAATTAATTATTAGCAATAAAAATATTATTCTTAATAATTTTATGCGTTATAGAAATTAAAACTGAGCTGAACAGTGTTTAATATCAAATATAAATAACCCAGTTGCAACGGCTGGATGCTTATTTACTCTCATTTTATAATGCCACACGACACGAACGCAACAGAGGGCGGCATGGCGCATCGTCGCCGGCGTCTATCGGACGCCTATCAACGTCGCCCCGTAAGTCTGGCCCCCCTGGGGACATTTTTCATCCAGTGTCGGAGGAAAACCGTAAACGAGATAAAGGTTTCGGTCAGATGAATGTTTCTTCTAAATTTTAAACCTCGGGTTTTCATTAATATGATTTAGGGTCGAAAGGCTTTGTTTGCGTTTTGTTGGTTGATTACTACTGTTTAAAATGTTTCTTATCGTAGGCAGATATTGTTGCTTCTAGTACATTCTTTTTGATTTAATTTATAGGAAACCATACATATTTTCAATTCAGACCGAATTTTATATATTTTAGATCCTTTATTTTTCACATTTAAAAACGAAACGTGAAGTAAAAAAAACAACAAAATCTGTGGGCTCATATTATATTTTCAGCTTATTACAATTATTCTTCTTTGGCATCCTTCAACAGATGGTTACGTAAAGCTATTTGCTCAAGTTTGCAAGCCAGGCGATCCATTTTATTCCTGGTCATTTTGATCTTCCAACTTTGACCTACAGCAGCCGTATTTGATAATATTTCCTTATGGCATGGCTGAGGTATTCAAGTTTAAAAATTTCTCCATGGTTCGCACTGCTAAAGACGTCTTGGTTTAGTGATATTTTAATGGCAATGACACACACGCACTAAAGGGAGATCCTATGGCACTCGTTGAGCGTAGGTTGTAATTTGGGGGAAACAGATGACCTGAGAGTGAGTTCCACAGTGATGCAGTGCGCCAGACAAAGGAGTCCTTTTAAAGCGATGTTCTAGGTGTTTCCAGGTTTGCGGCAAACAGGTGCGCTCTTGTCGTCGGTCGTGACAGTCTGCATGGGTTGCTCGGGGACGGGCTGCCGTTAAAATATCTGTATAGCAGTAATATCTCGGCTACATGTCTCTGGTGTTCCAGACTATCCAGATCAATGCAGCTGCATTGAACTGGACCAAATTTCTGGCGCCCAAATTCGAACCCTCTCCAGATCTTGATTAATTCCTGTAATCTGCTCCTGCCTGCGGTGATAAATCTCACTCGCTGGTAAAGGCTTTTCTGATCTAAATTGGAAGGCAAGGGTCCTGTCATCTGCAAAACTGTAAACAGAATTATTGGTTTCGGTCAGCAGGTCATTAATATAGATGAGGAACTCGAAGTATTATTCGATAAATTCACATTTCGAAGGTTGCTGTTCTCTCCTCAGTTGCTTTAGATTCATCATTTGTATAAACGTTGTAGCCATTCTATATTCTACACCTAATCTCTCGCGAATTACCTTATTGCTGACTGACGTTCCATCCATAAAATTGTTGATTTTTTTCAATGATCTCGTTATTACAAAGGATCATTTCAGATATATTGCTTATTAATATGAACTCGTTGTTCTAACACAAACTTTTTGCTTCCACTTGTGACTCTATTGGTGAGCTCTTGAAGTTAGTTCTTCCTATTTAATATTTTTTTCGAAGAGTCGAAGAGAGAGTGCTTTGTACATAACTTATCCAAATTTAATCTCTTTGTTGGAGCGAGAGTAGTTTGCTTAATGTTCTTTACAAATACAAATGGCCTCCCAACTTTTGGTCGAAATAGTGGCATGCAAAGCTTATAGGTAATGCCGTTAGCTGATGGTTGATTATGTAGTAAATTCAAAATATCATATATATGCAAGAGATCTTACCTAGCCACCGACCGGTAGACGTTATACTCTTGCACTTGCAACTTATCTCTTCTGCTCTTTATTTCTTGTACTTTGTAATTTTGGGGAAGAATTTAGTGACTTCTGTCTCCACAAAGAGCCGATAAGATTAGTCGCTAGAGACACTTCACAGTTGATGAATAATGATTGTTTACTGATCTTATGGTTTATATTTTTTAGTTTTTCCCTTGTGTGCTTTTTCATGTTTCGGTTTTTCAGCTTTCTCATCTCTTATTGCAGGATTTTTTTTCTGAATTATAATTTGGTTTTCTTCTAAAAAGCACGAAAACAATTGAATTATGTATCTGCCTAGATTCTTAGAAATTGTTATTTCAAAAAATCGATAATAAACACATCAAAAAGGATATTAAAAATTTGGTTATGTTGGATTCGGATTTGGAATGTTGACTTTCGACTTGCAATTGAAATAGCAAATTATGAGCAAAATCTTGCTTTCGTTATGTTACTGCAAGAGTATTGCAAGTAGAATTGCAGACTGTGAAACGGGCGTAGGATATATTATGTCCTTTTCAGATAAGGAATATAGTTGGTTTACACTAATTCACCTTATGCACACAATTTATCATTTGCCATGCATGTCTATCAAGTGCACATATCTATGGTTTGTTAAGCTTTCCATCCCGTGTCATATCCTATCGCTTTTAATATCTGGGCAACGCATAAAAAATTACCTACTAAACCGTAAAGATTTCTTCATAATATATTTTTTGTGCTTTTATAGATTAGTCAGTAACCAGACTTCTAATAGTTTCTTTAACTTATGATTATTGATTATTTATTTTCGAATTCCTAGTTAGTATCAATAATAAGATATCGATCAATGTTTGACGTAAATAACGAAAATTGATACCACGTTTCAGAAGACCCAAAATAACAATCACTTTGGGGTGCCATTTGCCTGTATTTTCTATTATTGTGTCCCGCTGATTTAACCGTCTTGCTCGCATTTCACCCCTTAAATGTGTCTTTTGTAAAGGGTGAGCGTCCGCTTTTGTAAAACTCGTTTCGAGCCAGGAAAGTACAGGGGCGTTGCTAAATCCTTAAGCATGTTCCTTTTACGATCCTACTGCGGATTTTGATTCCTTATATAAAGGTAGGGTACTATAATTTAAAACCCTAGTACACAGGTTGCCAATATTTATTTATTTTGCTTTGCACTGGGCAGTTTTTGCAATTGCAATTTTTTATATATTTCTCAGATATGCTTCGCTAAGAAATCTATTCTAGATAAGGTTTTATGAATCTTTTGGGGTAGTTTTGGTCTTGGCTTGGATACAGTAGTTATTATAGGCAATTCGGTAAGAAAGTGTTGCGAAGTAATAAAGTACATTTTATTTTCAATAGATAAATTGATGCCTCATATAACTGTCACATAGAAATATGATAATGACCACCTGCCATTTGCCTGTATTTACCAAATCTATCTTCAAAGGGTCTGTTTGAAATTTCCCTAAGAGAACATAACTCATGTCAAGTTCACTAAACAGTATTTGGTAATTAAGTTTCAATATTCTGGTTATAATAATTAATAACAATCGTCCAATTAATCCATGGGTCAGGTGTATATTCAATTTTAAAAATAGTTAATCTTTCGCCTTCTTAAGACGAACTTTTGAGCAGAAAACCAATTTTTTTGGTAGTTTAAATGTAGAAAACGACAATAAACTCAAGAGCTTTTGACAAATTTAACTTATCAATATTTTTGAGCTTTTCATTTTTACTTTTCCATATTTTGATATTTTTGATAAATAACTAGGACAATTTAAAGAAATAGATGGTATACATGGAATGGATGGAAAAATAAATACTTATCGGTCCCACTAGATGCAAATTATATCACACAATCGAAATACAAATCGGGGAAGTCCCAAAAATCATTCAGCCGATAGTCAGCCAGCCCGGGCTATTCGATAAATCCCTGAAAGCTATCTGTGGATCGGATTACGAAGTTTGTAATTTAAACATTTGTTGCCAAGTTTAACATTACTAGGCACATTTCTTAAATAGTTTGGAGATTATTTTAGAATTTTTTTGAAATAGGGAGATAGCAAATATCCCACTTCTTCTTATCTTCCTATACAGAGTTGCATATACTATTAGAGTTTTCAATTTCTGTTAGAGCCTCAGTTATATAGGGACGTCATACACACATTTTTTAAATATTACAAAGTATAGAAGTTTTCTTATTAAATTTGAACCAGCTAAATATACTTTTTTAACCGAAGGACCTTATTCGCTCTGTATATCTGCTCGATGGGACTGGTGAACTTTTCTTTAACAGAGATCTGGGTTTGCTAATTTGAAATCGATTTGTTGAAAATAGCTATCCGTTTGGCAGGCACGTACGCTCAAAGTAGACTTTTAAATTGAAAAAAAAAACACCAATTTGGCATCGATGCAATTTTTTGGCATGATCCTCCCTCTTTAATTTACCAAAGTTTGGTTGCTCCAGATTATTCGATTTGCCAGTAATAAAATATTAAGTGGTGTCTTAAAACTCGAAATGGCGAAAAGTTTAAATTCAACTAGTGAGCTAGTATAAATAGCATCATCATTTCCAAAGTATCTACTAATACAGTTTATGGTAATAATCGGCTTTTCTAAAAAAATCATTTTTGGAGAGAAATAAAATTACAAGCTTCATTATTTTTGATCTAAAAATCGAACGTTTTTCTTCCATTAGGTATCCCTGAAAAAGGCACATTTTCGAAACAGAGAATCATTTAGAGGATTTTGCTTCTATAATTAAATAATTTCCCTATCAAATTGCCGTCTCAATTTTTTCGATTTTCGCGACTAGAAGCAAAGTTATCGTATTTGGTAATGCATAAAAATGCTATTGGGTTCGCCCACACGCTAAATGTAACTTAACTGATCTTGCACATAGCGAATACACAACTTATTATGTTTAATAATTAGTTTCTCTCTTAATCGACATATTTTTATATATGACTTATATGTCTAAATATATGTGGTATTCCCAGATATGAAGGCTTCAAAGAGGAAAGTATAGAAACAGCAATGAGACGCAGCAGAATTAAGTAGATTAAATGCCAAAGAAGGTTGTTTATTAATTATTTAGAGGAAATTGACGCTAAACTTGCAGGCTACCTATGTATACCTACCCAAAATGTGTAGGATTATGCTAATAATATAATAATTATTATTCGTTTTATTTACTACATCCGCGTTTTATTATAGTCATGTCATACACTCATTCAAGTTTAATAATTTAGGTTGCCTTTTTCAGTTAGTAACAAAATTATTCCTTTTATGTCTAATCGAATATGCAACTCGATTTTCTGACGTTTATTTTCACTTAATCTGTGACTTAGTCGTAACGACCACAATACGATTGCCTAAATCATTATTAGCATATTTTTGGAAAAATCTATAAATTATTACTTTATTAGTGTATAATAATAATAAACGTTACCTTGGCCAATTATTATTGATTTTTAAGTAATCTTTGGGAAAGCATTAATCGAAAAAAGTTTGTTTCTATATTGAGCTCTTTTAGAATCAAAGTTCTTTGCTGTATATGAAGCAAAGTTAACTTCGTTTTCTCTATGATAATAGAAGAAAAACTAGGTGTTTTTGGCAAAACATATGATACATATTTTCTAATCATTCAGTTTTCAATTTCCTACACACTTTAAGTTTGGATATTTTACCTGTAAAATAATATTCTCTAGGCATTTGGTTCCAAATGCCTTTTTAACCTTTAAATATATTTTTCATGTAAATAATGCAAAAATCGAAAATCGAATACTGCCACGGTTTTAAGCATTGTCAAAAATTCGTAAGAATTTCGAGATTGATAAATATTTTAGTGAAAATAATAATAAAAAAAATTGCCTCAGTATTGTTGGATCCCCAGAAATAAAATATGTACTAGGTATACTATAATATAAGAGAATGAAATGAATTATTATAAATGAATTTGGCAAATCTCAACGTCCGGTATTTTATGTTTTCCAAAAAATTAAACACTTTAATGATCTAGGTACCATATTACATGACAATAATAATTGCTATCTTATCTGTAATCAAGTAAGAGAGTAACTTTACAGTGGGTTATAAATCTTCTTCTCATTAATTTTTTTAAAATGTTTCCTTTAGAGTGATAAAATTAGCATTCAATGGGCATTTAACATCTTTAATTGAGATATTTTAATGGCTATTAAAGACTTTTCCATTAGCGACAATATGTGATATCTTATTTAGCCGAGATGTACGATTCGCTAAAAGAATTTTCCTAATATTTAGACGTCCTCGTCCAAGTAAGGGGTATAAGGATAATTTATTAATTTCTAAGAATGTTGTTGTTCTAAATAAAATATGAAAGTATCTAATCGGTAATAAATGTAAACTTGTTTTAATTCTTGTGGAATTTTGCAGTATTGTTTATTGAATGGCTAGTAATTTTTTTTTCATATTTTTACTAATGAACTTTTATGATGAATTATTAGTCAACTAATAATATGTTATATCGACAAAGTTTTGTGGAATTTTGCAATATAATTTAATAAATGGCTAGTAAAATTTTTTTCATATACTTATACTAATGCGCTAAACTTTTATGATGAATTATTAGCTAACTGATAATATGTTATATCGACAAAGTTTCCATTCCGAGTGTGTACAAATTTCTATGAAATGATTCTATTAGGTATATTTTTTCACGGAAATTTTCAACTTTTGCCCATCATTTTTAAATACTACTGTTAAAACATGGTTAGGAATTTTGATTTTGCCTTGTTCATTTCCTTAGAATTATATGATTTTTGCTGTCCCCTTTTTAAGTATTTGTGTTTTGGATTTATAAGGCTCTCGTAATTGGCGCGGCTTCGATTGTACTTATAAAAATATTTTTAATCCAGCGGAGTCTTTTTTAGTCCAAGAGTAATTAAAAAAATTATCAGGTGCCAATATTAGTCCAAGTCATGATAACCGCGCTTTTGACTTCTGACAACTTCATTATTGGTATCCAATTTTATGCCACACGTTCAATTATGGGAAAAAAACCAAACTAACCGTGGGCCGTTACACCTTTTTTTTATTATAACTTAGACTTCGCACTTGGGTCTGAAATACCCATGAATTTTTTAAGGTAAAATTTAAAATTTTAAAAAGGTTTCTTATTTAATATAATCTTTGTTTGTAATAAAATACATAAAAACTTTTGTGAAACAAAATATTTGGTTACATAATATAGGTATAAAAAAATAAACGAAATAGTAAGCATTTTTTAAAAATATTAGAGTAAGTGTCCTTTCAACAAAAAAATTAAATTTCTTAGAACATTTGTTTTTCAATATTCTTAGTCGTAGAATTTAATTTACTACTTCACTATTTTCACATTCCCAACACAATTTAACCCTATCCCATGTCCCATACAATATGGCTTACAACAAAGAAAATAAGCAATTTGTCTGTAACACAAAAAACACATTCACTTTCTTTTTTTCAAACCTGTATTTTCGGCTCTTCTCTCAGGTCGGTCATCTTCAAGAATTTCACTGATTTTTGCCGCAAAAGCTTTAGCAATGTAGGAACTTCAAGACGCTCGTAAATAAGATTCTATGAGAACGAGTATGAGAACCATTCCCAATTCTTTTAAAAAAGCTTTTTGCTATTATTGGATTTTTGGGGGAAAATAATACCATTGCGTTTATTCCATTGGCGTAATGGATATTGAGAAATTTTCGCAGGGACCTTTTTATTGTTTTTCCTGAAGTCTTGTACCTCTTTTTATCTTCGGCACACACACAAAAGGAAAATCCCATGCCACTCAACGGGCGCCGGGCGGTGCGTGTGTGGAGAAGACGGTGGACGTTGGATTTGAAGGTTGTAGTTTTCAGGAAAGACGTTACTCGGAAGTCCATTCCAGAGCGAGGCAGTCCTCCAGATAAAGGAGTCACGCAACAGGGACGTCCTAGGTGTTCGCAAGTGAATCGTATGTTGATCAGCAGTTTGTGTCTGACGAGTGTTTTTGTTTCGCACAACTCTGGGTGGAATCATAAGTGCCAGCTCATTCGAACACTTTCCGTAGTAGTATCGATAGTAAAGAAATAGTAAATTAATAGTAGATTAAAATTGAATGGCACGAATTAGTTGACTAGTAGTTTAGTTATGAGACCATTTTTTTCCTGAAATTCCTCAAAACCTAATTCGTGACATCTCAACACAGAATACCTAGCAGCTTAGAATGTTAATATTTACAAAAAAGGAAAAATGCCGAGACCAAATTTTTCTTCCTATTTGTTTGGGTTAGTTTCGAAATTGATGAAACGTGTAATAGATCTCATCCACTGGTTACAATTTTAAACGAAGGTCGAATTTCACATAGTTTGGACACCATTTTGATAAATCATTAATTCAGCGGTGACGCTTGGGGGTCATCCACATCATCATATGTCGGATTTGGTAAAAGTGAACGTAGTTTATTAGCTTTGCTTTCTATATTTTTAATTTATCAATTAGGTAATTCCAGCCCTGAATATATAGATGGCATTGAAATGTCGACGTAGATTTATTTTATCAAATTATGTCCAAAGAAGCATAAAAGTACTTTCATTGGTTCATATTGTGGAATCTGGTTTAGAACGACTTTTGTCCACCTTACGGATTGTATGTGAAGAAGCTGCATTTTTGCAATTTATTTTCCAAAATGAGTTCTTTTCTTTTTTTGTAGGAAATTTTGAAAATAAACCCACACTTCACGTTCCCACTAATAAAACCAGGATGTTTTATTTTAAACCAAGTCTTGTAATTATTCATCTGAAATTATAC
Source organism: Pissodes strobi (assembly GCA_016904865.1). Lineage (NCBI taxonomy): Eukaryota > Metazoa > Arthropoda > Insecta > Coleoptera > Curculionidae > Pissodes > Pissodes strobi. The sequence goes on from MU182045.1 coordinate 1,333,761, forward strand.
AAAAAGTCAGCTACCCACTGAATAGAATTTCCCACCTTTAAAAGATGAAGTGTAATAGAATTTATTTTTCCGCCACATCGCGAAAGATAATTAACTTTTACCTCAAGTCGCAGACTATGTATCTAGCAAATCAAGACCGTTTTCCGTCTATAATGAATAGTTCTGATTATGTTGCATATATACGCTCCGTGGTACTCCGTATACACGATGACTACGAAATGTACATAAAATGTGAAAGTAGTCGTAGCGGACCTCTATTGACATCGATAATTTAGCTTTAGAAGAGGAATAATTAATTTTTCATGTCGTACTATACGGACAGGATGTACTCATTGTCTGTCTTGCACAAAATTGAAGAAAGTCATTCTTCTTATTAACTGGGAACAGGAACACATGCTAACACTATGCTAACTGGAGGAATCTGCTTGCAATATGGTTATGATTATGCTGATGGTCGACAAAAGCAAATACTACAACGTTCTCTTCTGTATTATACGTTATACTATAGATGGTAGTACCCTCGACTTCATTCACGATTAGACTAAGTACTGAACCCTCTTAAATATAATATGTAAATAAAATAAAAACCCTGTACAAGTTCAAGTCAGTCAAAATTGCCATTTAAAAGGAGGCCCAGAAATGTCAGCTCAGACAAATCGATGTTTATATTCTGGCCACCAAATACAATATTTTCATGAAGTCCACGTGTTTTAAAATTTGGATACCATTCAACAAGTGCAGTTTTTAAAATATTTATAATTAAATTATTTTTACTGCAAGGCTCGGCCCAATTTTGTATTCTGGTTAACAAGATTTTTGTCACTCACTATGATGCTAGCTAGTATCATCTGCATTCATAAAAGTTTTATGGGATGTTTCCGTTGTTATTTGACTTTTTAGTTTATAATATTATGTTTGACACCTTATTATGCAATAGGTAGTGTTTTGCTGTTATGCTTATTTATCGGGTTAAACGTAATTCTCTAAATAACCCATATAATACGAATAGGG
>MU182045.1:1340482-1357866 GCA_016904865.1 Pissodes strobi
ACAAATTAAAAATTAAAATTGCATGAACAATTAAAACGAATTAAATTAAACCTATAAGAAACAAAAACCATCGGCAAACAAAGACTTCAAAGAAACAATCAGCAAACAAATTAATATGGTGTAATCCGGTATAGTGGCTATATAACTATTATTAGCTATTAAAGCTGTATGTCTAATTAGATTTTCTGTAAATGATAAAGCATGGTATGCTATGGTGCAAGTAATCTGATTATGTCATTAGATAGGCAGATAGGCTCGAATGGCGTACCATGCAAAATAACATGGTTGGTATTGTGCAGTTTATCTTCATACCTATTATTAGACTTTCTTGAGTTATCTGCGTTTACTTTCAGTCACAAATTATGATGCTGGGCGACGTAACTGCTTATCACAATAAACATTTAAGATTTTATTGCTTTTATAATTATTTCATTGCAGTCATACCCATTTATTTTGCCAGTAAATTTACAAAGTATATCAGAAATCTTGTAAATTGTATTAAATATTTACTTAACTAGAGTTAGTTTGCATGTGAATGTCGAAAAGAAATTGAGTTTTCTTTTAAACATTTCCCAACTCCCGCTGAAGATGGAACCGTCTCTTTCCTTAATATCTTCCGCATTCTTTTACGGACTTTATTTATTATTCAGTAATAAATTAGCGCATGCGTGGGCATCTAATTTTAAACAAATTAGAGCAGAACTGTGTTAACTATTATTAATTTATCTCCTTTCATAGCCTACCTGACCGACTTTACATCTAAACGAACTTGTATAGCTAGATAGACTTAATTCATAATATTTTATTATAATTTCTATGTCTAGAAAGGAATTTGATTAAATCCTATACAACAACTGTAGTTTCTCGTTTTATGGAATAGTTCTCATTCTGCCCCTCGCCACCAACTGGAAGTTTTTCATTAGTGTGGTTTCAAAATGATACCTTTCGCCTTCATTTACTGTAATTAAAGTACTGGTACAGGTTTTCCAATTTCCAAACGTGTATTTCGGGCACCGTTTGTGTGAGACTTGATCATTGCTTTCAGGTGGTTTGGAACTTCACTTCCTTTTTCTCTTAGCCTTTTACTAAAACTAAAATCTTATTCGGCAACACCTGTTGAGCTTCAAAAAACTATTTTTCTATCTCCTTCACATGAGCAATTAAAGACCTAACTTCATCCTCAGAATTGTCTGACTTAGGAACAGCTCCTTAACTCCTTCTCTAATAACCCTAAATCTAGTAAAAGTGTATTAATTCTATCAGCATCTTCCCTTCTAACTTGCGATAGGTTTTCACTCTAATATATAGTTCTTTAAATACACCTAATTTCACATAACTCATTAATTTACGTAATTATTAACTCATTTCTACCTTAAATACAACTCATATGGTGCGGGCATGAGGGTTGCATCAATCTGCTTCGGGTAGGTGCTGGCTGCTGGCTATTAGCCTGTTACATCGATGCTAACCACCGGTTTGGTATGGTTAGTTGATGTAGGATGAGTCCAGATCAGCCCTATATCGTAGCACACTATACGAGCTCCTGGCTTGCTCTTATTTATTTTCTCATCTTCTTTGCCAACCTCTTCTTCGATTGACGGTAGCAGTATATAGTTACCATCGCAATACCAAAGGTAGCCACCGGTTTGGTACGGTTAGTTGATGTTGGATGGGCCCAGATCCGCCCCATATCGTAGCACACTATACGAGCTCCTGGCTTGCTCTTATTTCTCTTATCATCTTTTTTGCCAACCTCTTCTTGACGATAGCAGTATATAGTTACTATCGCCATACCGAGGGTGTCCAAAAATAGAATGAACCTACTCCTCCTGACAGTTCTACCAAATACGGAATCAGCAGAGCTTCCACCATTGCCTGCTTGCGTAATTATCACCTCATATTTCAATTGGCTGCTTTCCGCAGCGGCGTTTATCACTAGGCTTCCATACTCGGAGGGAGTTCCCACAATTCCATTTGCGGTTCTGCCAGTTTTGCCCATTTGCGGTTCTGCCAGTTTTGCGGCACTGGCAGAATCGCCATTTAAAGTTCAGGTCGGAAGGAGCCAAAATCAAACGCCAGTGCCTACGTTAGATAATTATGTTCATCTCTATTTTCAATAACTAGTACCCCCATATTTACATATCTTATTTGCTAAGTTGTAACCTGCATATCTATCAACTATACCTTGACTTGTTAATATATATAACTGGCTTATTATTCACAATAACAAACACATTGCAATAGTTTATGTTTGCCCTAGATATTCTATAGGTAACCTACATATACTACAGACCAACTCAGATCAGGTCATGGGGAGATTCTTTTTCGATTTTAAACTCTAAATGAACCGCTTATTTATGCAAGGATATAATACGTCACACAAATGAAGTTTCGAAAAAATATAAAAATGTGTTTCTAGCGTCGGCTAATTAAATACATACTTCCAATCAAATACCAATTGAGTGATGGATGCTGAGTTTGATAAACCATCTGTCCTTTCTAAAGTCTGGCTTCCATAGATGGCATTGTTCTACCTGTCGAAAAAGTGACTCAAAGCGTATTTCTATGGATGCTGCACTTGGATTCATAAGTGTGTTCAAGACTATTGATTGCAGAGTTTGATAAATCCTCTATCCTTTCTAAAAATTCTGGCTCCCATGGATTGCGTTGTTCTATCTGTTGAAAAAGGCTTAAAGAGTGTTTCTGTTGGTTGTGTTCCAATTAATACTGAATCAGGGTACAATGGAAATGAGTCAGCTTAAAATGTATCTAAGAATCAAGCTGAAGTTGCTTATACATACTGTCATTACTATGAAGTTGCTCATACTGTCATTGCCATACCTAGTGATATACGTAATCAATTAAAGAATCTCCAAAAAAAGAAGGATAATATTAGCAATAAAGATTTGTGTTACGTTTTATTACGGATATTGAGCCTTATATTTGAGCAGAAAAAATAAACTCCAGTAATACTTGGTGATATACGTAATATCCAAAAAGAAAAGATTAATTATTTAGAGAAAGAGGCCGCTGAACTTCGATCAGAACTGCGTCAATCATTGCAGGATTTAAAAAATTGCACTCGTGTGCAGGGATCTAATTTTGTTAATTCAGGTCTGAGCCTGGAATTGCAGGATAGAAATGACATCCAAGAATGTTATCTTGTTTAATATCCATGAAAGCACATCTGAAATGACTAATGAACGTATTATTTATGACAAGGCCCATACACGTACAACTCTTGAAAATTTAGACTTAATCGATACTGATTTTAAAATTCTTAAAATTAGTGGAAGAACCACCAATGATGGACAAAATTCAGGTTATAAATTGTATAAGAAACAAGAACAAATTTAAAAATTCTTTGTTCAAGCTAGGTCAAGATCTTATCTTTAACGTTGTCAGTTCACGAAGTTATGCATATTGATCCTGACGAGAGAAAAAGTGAGTTCAACTTAACTATTAAATACAGAAATGGCAATACCTGTATCACCAAAGTTAAATAACATAGTATTGATGCTCAACACAGTGATGCAGCTCATAATGTGTCTGCGGAGTGAGCAAGAAAAAAGATAACGAAGTAACTAAAAATAAATGGTTTGATTAAAATAGATTTGTTTAAAGGCAATAAGACCAAGCTTGGCTCTATTGGTCACAAATAAATCTAAACAAAAGAAACTTGGTGCAATAACTATCTGATTGTACCAAGTTTTTTTGTTATATATTGACACATCTTTATATTTAAATAAACATTCTGAATTGCTTTCAAAAAAATGAAACAAAATATGTTTTGCTGTAAAAGATATACAAGGTACGAATATTTCCCTCATGTAGATATACTCATTTTCATGAATGAATTATAGAATAATATTGGTAGTGAAAGGTCACACCGATAATTCAACTGCAGGTGTCACGTTACAATTTCAAAACGCTACAAAATAAGCTTTACTCTCATTGAGAGATCAGCTCTATAAATTAAATTAATATACGGATTTATAAGCCTGAACCATAGGCCCTTGAAAAATATTAGGCCACTCAGGGGTCAGGTAGATTTCAAGTCTTGTTATTCGGGAAATATTCTGACGAATACCCCTCGTGCAACAAAATAAGCAGATAATTTTGCCTGGTAGTGTGTTCATACTAATAATTTGGAAAAAGAGCCCGACACGGAGAAAATGACAACATGTTGTCATATCAAATTATCCATAATTTTGATGCACTTGTAGTACTACACATGATAAGACGTTAAGAGCTCCATACTTTGCAAATTTCGACGCTGCAGTGAGGGAAGTGGCATATACTTGGCAAACATATTTAGTTTGGAAAAAGGGTGTTCCGATTGGGCCTTGGGGAGTCTTGCAAGTTTAAAGAAAATTTACACGTAACAATGTTAAAGCATTATTATATACGCGTAATACACGCTGGACTATATTACTTTTCCAATCCATAGACTCACACTTAGTGAGAAGAACCCTTTATACTTGTGTATAAAATGTTTCAATAAAATTGAATAATAACTAAGACACTGGATAATTTAAATTGTTTAAATAAAACCTGAGGAAATTATTCATGTCTAAAACCCTATACCTTTTAGCCGAATAATCTAATGTATTATAAACTCGATTATAAATTAACCTAAATATATTGTCCATCAGATTATTTTTGAAATGAAGGGATTTGTATTTTACTGTTATGGGCGTGTTTTCTAAAATAATTTACAAAAGTAACGGAATCCAAAATTTATTTTATGGATGAGACGAGGGATAAGATTACTCGCGTTCAGAAAAAAAATTTACTTTTCTGCCTTCTCCTTTATGGGATAATGAAATTAAACTTGAAATATTTCCATCATAACAAAGCGTATAAAGCATAAAATCCTTGGTTCAATATTGATGTTAAATATGTAAATTATGATAATTAACGAGGGCAGCATTAACAACATTATTAAAATCAATTATGAATCAAAAATACGTTTTATAACGCTGTTTTATATTGATTACAGTGAAGCTTTGGTTTTTACATGCACTATAAATGTAAATTGTAAAGGTTAAATAAATACAAGATAAGAAAGGCAGGGGGCTTTCTTGTGGACCTGGGAATTACACATTTGTTACACAAAGTCAGATAATATGTTTTATCACGTTCGGTCATAACCATCGTCATATATACAGAACTTGGCAAAGGGCTAGGGGCTTTTCTCAAAATATTATGTATTTAATTATTCATTAGTAATGAGTGTTTACTGATAATTTGTACCAATAACATATTAGCGCCGCAGTTCAAAATTTTCAGATGTTTCGTAGTTTCTACTAAAGAGCGTGATTGTTCGAATATACATGTTTCAAATTGTTCAAATATACATGTTTGAGCTTTTTTTTATCCACAAATGTTCCTAATTTCTGAAGTAAATCTTCAAACTACCAAATCTCAAATATTGAACGCTCTTCTGGCAAGGAGTCTCTTTGGTGATATAGCCTTAATTGACAATTCAGTCTTGTACTGCTCTTTAATTATCTTGTTAATTGAAGCGATATTATAGAGGTCTTCTTTCTGCCTACGATTCGGTGCTAAAAATAAATTTCATATTCCAGAGGCGTATCGGGTAGTTAGAAACTTATAACGCAACATATTATTTTTGCGTGAAGAGGGCAGGGGATCAAGCATCAAGCCTCTAAGTAGCGGAACTTAAGCATGCTTACATCAAATCAAGATCTATTGACTTGCAACGTTTCTGAATATGTTACGGAACTGAAACCAGGTTTCGCCCTTCGTGGTCTGAAGTTGTATTAGACATACTATTATAAAAGCTTTTTAACTTCACCACAATGGTTTTGTTTCATAAAACGAAATACTAGATCCATGCGTAAAATTATTTGACCTTGTTCTTGTTCTACTGCCGTTGCTTAATTTAAGTTTATTGTTATTTTAAATAAAAATATGATATCCGCCGGTTTTTTTTTAAGTGCAATTTTAAGCTTTAATATCAAAATTATTTCCTACAAAAATGGTATTGTTTTGCTAATTTAGTTTGATTGATCCGTTTGGATGATGGTTTATAAATGCGGGTGGGTCACAACTCACTCATACCATTCCGTATTCTGGCAATAATCTTTGAAAGTAGACGAAATATAAACTGGTTAATTGCTTTATGTCGGCTAGCACTTATCTGTTATGCATGCCAATTTAAATAAAAGCGGCATTTATAAACTAAACTGGTGTTCATTTACGTAATTCCAAAAATAAAAAAAGTTTTTTAATGCCGTTTTCAAAATATTAGGGCATATTTCATAGCCTATCGACTAGGTTTGCTTTATTGCGACACCTCATATTAAGTTTATTTTTGTCATCTACAGCGCTTACTGACAAATTATTGTTCTAAGATGCATTTGCACGGATACATCTCTTGATCGAAGATGTTCGGGTGTTACATAGTAATGATCATTTTGATGTGTTGCTGAACAGTTTGCATCCTTGGTCAGACATTCACTTATGTACATTTAAATTCGAGGAGATCATTTATGTTCTGGTTGGAAACACTCATGGCCTTTTGATCCATCAGGTATTCTAACCAAGAATTAATAATTACAGTGAAAAATAAAATGTATGTTCAGTTTATTTTTCTTCAACCTAGTATTCATCAACATCTCCAATATTGCTCTATTGTAAGCAGTGACACAGGTTGGTTGATGTTGATGCTTTCTTGTTCCAGCGTTGCACACCTGCTGTAGCTCACAAACTACCTTCTAATGAGGACAACATTAATACCGATATATTATTTATCCATTTGCTGGCAATTAGAAACCGTCCATCATATCTCACTATTTCTTGAAAATCACCTCTTCCATCTTTCATGGGATCTTTGTCAGAACGAATTAGATTTCTTCTTCTCTTTTGTTCACGAGAGTTCCAACTGCGTGATCTCCCAAATGATCAAGTGAGGATAGGAAGTAAAATATCTGTCCATTAAAATAATTATTCCTGGAACTTCACAACTAGATCCCCAATACCAAGTTCTGGTGCAGGCATACCAGTTGGCCATGTGCTAAACACTTCGGTAAACAAAAAATCTAGGACATATCTTTGTGGGATAGTCAAAACAAATTTCTTCAGTCCTACGAGACTTTCTTGTTTTTTTACACCAATGATTCAATTTTCCTGAAAATCATTTGCTCGTCCACACTTAGTTCTTTTGTACGCGGAAGCTCAGTACATTTTCTTTTGATTGCATCAGTAATGGGTTGATCCTTCTATAACCTATTGATTTTTTACTCTCATAAGTAACTTCAAGATTACTTACCAAATGCATGTAAAGTTTAAAAAATCTATCGCGAGGAGGTAGTACATTGGAACTCTTGACATCTTGAAGCAACCCCATAGGATACAAGAGCCATCAACTAACTTTTTGTATTATAATGTTGTGGCTCTAAGTGGTGGTATATTATCCTACAATCTTCGAATATTGGTTTAATGCGCAACCATTTCCAAAATTCATCTTCTAGGTACTGACAAAAATACCTGAAAGGTGACCGACCTGATGTCTTGTCTCTCCGACAATCCATTCTTGATCCATAGCTTCGGTGTCCTGTTGAAAATTTGTGTTTTCCTATTTCATTTACTTTCTGTCGGCAGCTGATTTGTTTTTCATAATTTCCTTTATTTTTCTAACAACAATGCTATCATCATCAGCATCTGATTTGTTTTCCGGTTCAATAATGTCAATAGGATTTTGACAAAGTTCTGGAGCTTGCGTTCCGCTTTCGTCAAAATTGATGATGTCATCGTCTACATTGAAGTCTAATGCGTTCTCATCGCCGTCATACTTAGTCATGATCTCATCTGAAAAATCGTGCGTTTTCATCATCAGAGCTTAGATCTAAATTGATTTCATTCATATTCTCCTTAGATCAGCATCACTCAACGGTTTCCTTGTATACGCATGACTATCAAGAGCAAGAAAAAACACTGCTAGCTAGGACCACTCTATAGAGCAAAAAAGTTGTATAGACATCATCAGCTCTTACTGCTCTATAAGGCCCAGATAAGACCATGTCTGGAATACTGTTCCCATGTGTGGAGCTCGGCAGCCAAGCACTTGCTCAAGATATTGGATTCCATCCAGAGAGGAGGAGTCCGTCTTGTGGATGATCCAGAGTTGACTAAAGACCTTGATAGCCTTGAACATCGACGAAAAGTGGCGGACCTATCTCTTTACTATCGATACTGCTACGGAAGGTGTTCGAACGAGCTGATACTTACGATTCCGCCCAGAGTTGTGCCAAACAGAAACACCCGTCAGACACAAGCTGCTCATCAACATAGGATTCAGTTACGAACACCCAGAACTCCTTCGTCTGGAGGACTGCCTCGGTCTGAGTCTGAAATGGGCTTCCGAGTAGCGTCTTTCCCGAAAATTATTGTTTCAAGTCCAACGTCTATCGTCTTCTCCGCACACGTACCGCTCGTTGAGTGGTATAGAATTTTCCTCTCGTGTGTGTGCCGAACATAAAAAAGGGTATTTGTTTACCACCATGTAGATAAAAAATATGAACAATATTAAAGACTTGCGGTAGCGTAGTCGATAGATAATGAAAGGTACTCTAATATTTTTTAGTCTTGGCGACACTTACATTAAAAATGAAACACAAAAAATTTCGTAGGCTTTTCAAATGAACGCCAGTTTAGTTGGTCACTAACTCTTCGGAACGCTTTCAACGAGACGACGGTTAAAACCACGCTTCGTAAAGAATAAAATCACATATTTGATATTTGAAAGTTTTGCACGAAGTTAATTTAAATCTTAACTAGATATCCTTGAAAACATCGAAATAGCTCTTTTTCAATCAAGCTCATTAATAAAATCTGAATTCTAAATCAACAAGTATAATAGTTTCATTTACAGACGTTATGTCTCGTGTTACAATAATTTTTAGACGAATTAGATTGAAGTAATCTGGTGCACGTGGTTTTTGTTCGTTATTGTTCGCATCCCTTGTTATGTGCCTCCGTCATCGTAACTTTAAGTACAACTTAACTTTAAGTCGATAATTTTAATGTCAATGTAGTTAAGTTGTCCACCTCGCACCCAAACTAAAGATATTTTACAGTTATAGCGGCGGAGGCAATCAACATGGAATCGATCAACGATGGTAGAACGATTCGTGATAAAGAATTTATTGAAAAAGTAATAAATAAATCTGGACAAAAAAATTAAATATATTGTTTAATTTTTTCCAGGCCAGAGAGGCGCAAGAGTGACACTCTTAACTCGGACCGGCTACTTGGTACTATTGCAGTGATTTAATTAACCCATAATAAGGGCGTTGACGAATAATTTCTCCATAAAGAAGAAGTGTTGCATTGAACCGCCTTATCGGACTACGCCAAATTGCATTCCTATCTATTAGGCCGTATATCCAAATCGGATGCGAATCTGTAATTTTTACTATTTAGATATTTCATTTAATATACATGCTTCAGAAGCTGTTTGATCGTGGTACTTAACTATTGATATTTTTTTCAGGAACTGACGTTTCCTTCACAGCATCATGACTCGGGCCACACGTCTTTCAGCTTTGCCATGTCCTCGACGGCCGACATGGAAGGGCCGGCGGGCAGCTTCGAGTGCATTCAGGGGACCCCTCCAAGAGGGCCCCTCGAATGCCTTGGTTCAATCCGCTACAAGATTCGAGTAAATGCCAATGATGATGTGTACGAGGCGACCAGAAATCGCATGACTGAAGTCGAAGACAAGTACAAAAACAAATGGTAAGAACTTGAGTGCCTCATCTCAGATTAAAATTCAAAGTTTAAGTTTGCAGTAATACATGGCAGTGCAATATGTTTATAAATAAGAAATGTATGCTTGGAATATTACTCCAGTATTAAACGTAATTGTTTCCCTCTTTTTTAACTTTGATTCATCCAATGTTGGATATAGGCACTATTTCCTATACGTTTATATTCCCGTGGTATTTACTTCCAACTCTGTCTACATGTATATAATCTTCCTTCTTCCTTGCCACGTCTCCATGTAGAATATGGCATTGCAATAGGTTTACAAATAAGACATGTATGCTTGCAGTATTAAAAGTAATTGTTGTTTTCCCTCTTTTTAACTTTTGATTCATCCAATGTGGAATCTTCTAATAAAATAGTCTCCAACTTTTCTGTTCTGAGCTGTCCCCCACTTTCTTCTAGCTATTTCTTATACTTCGTTTAGATTCCCGTGGTCTTCAGTGTGTAATTCTGTGTCCACCTTCTTCTTCAATGCTATTTCACATTATCCTATTTATGCTGGTTCGGAAAGAGGTTACCATTGAATTTTGAACCAGTCAATTTCTAAAATGAATAGATCTGACGAATTTAAACTTATTACCACACACAAGCTGCTTCTCGGTTTTGGCGCCAGATTTCGTAACACTTTAATTAGGGCGTTATGATTGATAGGCAGAATTGTCAGAAGATTAATTACCAAAATAATTATATTTTAACGTCTAATACCTGTTATTTTTACTATTAGGTACATTTCCTTAATATGTTGCATCACATTTGAATGAGCCAAACGATATTTTAGAAGCTTTATAAGTTTCATACCAGTTAGTTTTTACCATTAGACATATTTGATATTTGAGACATCTAATTTTGGGCTACTTTTTGCTCTTCTTTTATAGTTTCGTATATAGTTTTTAAGTCCAGTCTTCAACTTTACGAATGACAAATCACTCAACTTTTATCAAACATATCTCTTCGGCTTAGGGTCTAAATTCTGATTTTGAAGGATCTCCCATCGCTTTTTAATTAATGTTTATTATCTTGTATATTTGCAATAGACACAAGATGCGAGCAAGTAAATTGAAATTTGATGCAGCCTACATTGATTTCGTCAAGGCTTTCGATATGGTAAACTTTTAAATTCTACTGGCTGCTGTTGCGGCTTTGGGATCCTGTCGAAAGTTAGATACATGGTAAATGAGCTTCTTTCTTGGTAGAAGATAGACTATAAAAGCACTAGCAATGTGTCTATTGCGTTTACAATATATTCTGAAGTGAGACTTGGCTTTTGCGGAGCATATCTATAGGGTTTTGTTTTCAAATTAACTAATTACATTACTGGTTACTCAATTGCTGATTAAGATTAATTATAATGTCCCTGATTTTTGCGTCATTCACTGTTTCCGGATTCGTTCGACACTACAGGCTAATGAAGTATCCTATTGAAAGACTTCATCAAATGATTAATCCTTTTGGATCAAATATTGATGCATTTTTTATTCACTCTTTGGCTTACCCTATCGCTGCTGTGATATAGAATGCAATATTGAATATCCTTTCAACACTCTAGTGTGTAAGAATTGCAAATTAGATATATTTCTTGTAAATCCTATAAATTTAAATATTTAAATTGTCGTTCGAAATGCATTCTATAACAGGCAAACATAGTCCAAGTGTATTTATTAGTTACTTTCGTAGTTCTAGTAGAATCAGATCTTTACATTTTAGCTTGTTTTGATTACTTGTTTATTTTAATAGCTATATTGTAGATGATTTATTATTGTTATATCCACCATCTTTATTGTTTATTTGCATACCTGTTATTTTGTAAAATGGAGTTACCAGTAATTTTAATACAATTTTATAAAATACATGCGTGCATTTTATGTGTATGTATGTCCTTCTGAAACAGTGTAATAAACCAGTTTATTTTTTAGCACGCGTGAAATCAAACCGAACCAAACGGACATTGGTCGCAAGGTCAAAGTCAAGCAGTCGTCACAATCATCCAGGCCGCCCTTGCTGCCGTCTTCTCAGCAGCCCAGGTCGTCGCTTCCTTCGATGCGAGATAGCTTAATGAAGCAGTCCTCGTATCAGAATCCGTCAGTCGTTAAACCGCCCCAGAGTAAGTTCATATAATTTTTATAACATTGCTGACACAATAGAAATATTGGCTGATGTTCAATTTAATTGGGGTATTTATATCTGGAACGCATGGTATACGACAACGGATAGAATATCATTCTAGTGATCAACAAGATGACTAGAAATGTATCTGATAATAACTGTAATACCAGGTTGTTGCACTGTTAATATAATTCACTATTTAAATAATTAATAATTGCGCATAGATTTACCAAATCTAGCGGCATATTTTGTGCTTCCTGGTTAATTATAAGCAATTACAAAAAGTTGGAACATCATTAATAATAATTGTTATAATTAAAAAAAAAAATACAAATTGGATACGTTTTCATATTTGTTAATTTTAAATCTTCGCCCTAAATGCTTTGGAAAACTGCCGCTGCCTGCGCCAGGGTACTCTTGGAGCACACTCTGAGAGTGACAACATGCTGGAGAATGGCGACAGAAAGTTGGTGGACTTCTGGTGATAAAATGCTACAGCCGAACGTGCTTTAGAAATCAGAATTTTTACAATATCAGATATTGTTGGTGATGGAAGTTGCCTTTTTAGAACAGTGGCCACCAAAACCACCATAAACAACTACAAGAAGACTCACTGGAATACATAATCCACAACTGGTTAGAGCATCAGCACCATGCGAAGACAATAGTAAGCAAAATATCGAGGTGTACCTTGCCTATAAAAAACGAAGAACGCGGTGGTAGAAAATACCTTTGAAGGGCAAACCAACAAGATAAGAGAAAATATATCAAGACAATTTACCTACTACTGATTGACAACGGAAAAAAGGTATGAAGGACAAGATTACCGCGGAAATAGATCCCCTGATCAAAATAAAGAAGACCAGGCTACGAATCTAGGAATTGCCCGAAATGTTTTACTGATACAACCGGCAACCACCAAGGCAGGACGAGCACGACAACGCATGACATGGAATGATGAAATGAACCGCACTGTTTTGTGCTGTTTACTGCCTTTCAACAAAGCTTAACAGCGGAATATCGTTTAGAACTACACATACTTTTCATTACAAAATACACCAATCTAGCTGAAATTGTCGCAGAACAACGACTGATAGGGCAGAGGCGTGTAAAGAGCAATAGAGTAACAGCACGCGAAGTACAGAAAATCAAAGAAGGAGTCGCAGAGTAACTGAGAGCGAAGTAAGAAGCAAGCACAATGCATGCAAACGAGCAAGAACAATTACGCTTCATACGAACAACAGATAAGCTGGTGCAATCACTCATATCACGAATAGTACAACCATGCTACGTAGAGAACAACATCAAGAACCTGGGGAGGTAACAATCCAACTATGAGACAGATTCTTCCAAAATTAGACTAAGAAAGACACAACAATATTAATAGACACGATGAATAGATAAATCATTGCAGGACACCACAAGCACACTGGAAATTATTCATACAGTAATGTATGCAGCGACCTCAGCAGTACTAGCATGTAACAAACAGAAAGCTTTAGAACCCAAAAACCAAAAATCAAGAATAACGAAGACACACCTAAATGGCAAAGGAGAATCGAAAACAATATAACAAAGCTGTATACAAATGGAAACAGTTCAAAGAAAATATTAAAACACATTGAATGTATAACAAAAAATAAACAGCAAATAATTACAGAAGCGTTGGACAACAATCAACCAAAGTTAACAGTATACACTACACAGATACAAAGAATCCAACGATGGAAAAACAGATATTGCTTTGTTCAACCGGAATAAAAACTGTTCTATAAGACAATAATAGCAACAAAAGAAATTTAAAGAATACCACCAAGTAGAGAAAAAAACACCAAATACAACATAAATGCACTAGTGCGAAAAGCAAATCTGACATATTTTTTCAAACAATCCAACGATGGAAAAACAGATATTGCTCTGTTCAACCGGGATAAAAACTCTTCTATAAGACAATAATAGCAACAATAGTATATTGTGTAACTAGGAGGCAAAGCAAAACATTCCTGGACGACTGTGGTAGTTGCTGGACGAGACGCAGCCGAGGCCAGCAACACAGGAGTCCAGGAATGTGCTTTTCCTACGAGTTGCACATACTATTTTTTATCCGATCGAAATTAATTAGAATACGTACTTATAAAAATAGAGCCAAATATTACTCTAAATAAAAACTGTGTTTTAAATTTAAACTCAACATATATCAAGTTTTGAATCGAGCGAGCTTGAAGTTTATTACGTAGCTACGGAAACTACAGCTAAATGTTACTTTTGATAGACGTCAGATCTGACAAACAAGGCGTTTGAATAAGACAGAAATGTTACATTCCCGGCCTAGGACGGGAATGTTATATTCCCGGACAGTTATTTTCTATTCTTGTACAGTTATTGCATGCTGCCAAGCAACGACCACAATATACTGGAATCATGACTTTTGCGGTGAGAAAACACATCGGAAAGGTGTCGTTTTTCGTCCGATCGGATAAAAAAGAAATTTAAGGAATACCACCAAGTAGAGAAAAAGACACCAAATATAACATGCATGCACTAGTGCGAAAAGTAAATCTGACATATTTTTTGATATTTAGTGCAAGTAATTTAAAAAAAATTATTTTTTCATATATTTTCGGTAGTAGAATTTTTTTTATATGCTACTCATGTGTAAAGTATCCTTTTTTATTCATGGGATTGTCGAAGTCGCCTATTCATAAAAAGGGTCACGTTACACACTTGTTGCATAAATATCTATTTTAAGCATAGCACAGCAACTTATAGATCAAATACCGGCCTTTGATTTAAATCCTCTAGACTAGATAATCTAATCATCCTGTTCAGTTAAAGAAGTACGTTTTGTTCTGGTCCCGGATATCATAGGTAACCTAAAAAATAAGAATAGCTGTGATACTTTTGGCATTAATATTAAAATAATCAAATACATTAAAAATCATATTGCTGTTCCCTTAGCACTGCTCATAAATTAGTGTTTCACGGATAGTGTTTTTCCACATGTTCTTAAAGTTGCTGTTGTGGCCTCACTATG
Organism: Pissodes strobi; assembly: GCA_016904865.1. Lineage (NCBI taxonomy): Eukaryota > Metazoa > Arthropoda > Insecta > Coleoptera > Curculionidae > Pissodes > Pissodes strobi. Next base: position 1,355,415 of record MU182045.1, read on the forward strand.
TAAAAAAGGCGATCAGGACACTGATCGACAGCTAACGCCCAATATCTCTTCTTCCAATAATGTCCAAAGCCATAGAAAAATGCATGTCAATACAGATTGTCAGTTTTTTTGAAAATAATGGTCTTTTTAATAGTTGCCAGTTTGGTGTTAGGCAAAATAGGAATACTTCCATGGGTGTTCTTCACCTAGTGATAGGTGGACACTTTTCGTAACTATCGTACAGAACGTCTTGTTTTGTGATGTAAGTAAAGCCTTCGACTGTGTAAATCATGGTATCCTGTTGGAGAAGATGAACTGTTACAAGCTTTGGCTAACAGTATCAACCTTCTAAAATCATACCTTGAAGGTAAGCGTCAGTGTGTGCGTTATGTTGGTGTGACATCGGCAAGGGGAGAAATAAGTTTGGAGTAACCCAGCCCAGGGCTCGATTTTGGGGTTCATACTTTTTCTAATCGGCATAAATGATTTGCCACTTATAAACTAACAATCAAAGTACACTCTTTTTGCCGATGATACAACAGTGCCTGCATGTGCTGATACATCAAAGGGTTCTGTGGTTACACAGGAGTTGGCCCACTCTACTTGAACTCTAATAAATTACTTCTAAATATTCAAAAAACAACAATGATGGTCTTTTCGATGAGAAAGCGTCACCAAATAAATTACAATGTAAGTAGTGTTAGATTCTTGGAATGTCGATTGACCCTAAGCTGCAGTGGAACATACATATTAACATGGTGACATCAAGGTTAGCCAGTGATTTTTTCTGTTTAGAAACCTAACTGATAGAATGTTTCACAACATGTATTAATAACAGTCTACAGTGCAACTTTCCATACTCATTTTGCATATGCCATCATTGCCTGGAGTCATGCAGCTGATACTCGACGTGTCTTTGGCATGCAAAGAAAGGCGGCAAGGGTGTTGAGTAGTTTGGGATGACTGGAGGGTGGCCTTCGGGCATCTGGGCATACTCTTTACATTTTGGAGAACCTGCTCAATGTGAAGAAAAATAGTGATGTCTGTAATGCACCGAAGTGTGCATGATTATAAAACCAGGGGCAGGGATGCTTTCATGCCTATCTATTGGCATCTGGGGAGGTGTCACGATGGTCCGCGTTATTGGGCTATTTTTTTAACAGATATCCAGCTGGAATTAGAGACTTTTACCACTTTTAACTTTTAAAAACAAACAGATTTTAATTAGAATTGTTTTTATTCCGTAGAGGAATTTCTTCACTTTAATTTTAACATGTAATGTATCCATGAAATTAATGTTTTCTTAAAATCCAAGTAGTTATCTAAGCTTTATTTTTTCTGTTAATGTTATAGGTCTATTGACGATTCTTTGTATTCGATATGCCTAGATTTAATTATTTATATTATATTGACTTATGTAAGTTGCATTTTATAACAGTGGCATGAATAAATTTTAATTTTATTTGAATACAATTAAAGGCGGTGTATCCAACTTTAGCTTTTAGCCTTTTTATCAAACATTCCACGATTTATATTGTCACGATAGTTCATGCTTTTCGTCTTTGATGAGAAATTTAAACTTGCCAGGGAACAAATCGTGTTCCCTTTTCCTTCTGACTCTTCTTACATTCATCTTAACAAGATTTTGAACCACTTTCATGTGGAAATATCCACCTTTCGTCTAAAAATACCACTTCTAAATTTTGTCTAATTGTCCATATATAAGAACTGAACATACTGACTCACTGTCTGGATGTTCACATAAAAAATCTTCAGTTATAGGCTAATAGCGAAATCCATATTTTTCATTAATTTTGATAATGATTCAAGCCGAATTCCGCTTCTTTTAAAACTCGAAAAGAACTACATTGGTTTGTGTTCTATATAAATAGTTAATCTCATTGGAGAACTTTTCGCAGTTTCTGTTAATCTTCAGGCTTTGGCTTTTTTCATTTACACTTTTTTCTATTCTTGGGTATTATGTTTTTTCATGCATAATTCCCAGGCTTTTCGCAATTGTAATATTATTTCAAGAGTCACCAATAAGTGCTGCATCAAATCAAAGTAAACATTATTAACCCCTTTTCTTAATTACTGAGGATTTTTTATTCTGCAGTTTCTAATTTTTGATGCCAAGCGCAACTTTAGCTTCTATGAACGATTTCTCGACTTAATATCAAGAAGATTGATTAGTTTTCTCACGATTGTGGCTGAAATTGCAATGTAGATCATGGGCTAATTAATATGAGCTGAGGAAACACGTTTCTTGGTTTTATGTCTACTAGAAATGTGTAGCAGAATAACTAATCCATATATTTTGACACATAACGTTATTTCTCTCATTGAAAATAAAATATTTGTACAATGAATAGTTTCTGCGGTAGGATCCTTGTCAAACATCGTTGAATAATAATACTAGGGATAATTATTACACAGCTTTTAGATGTTTCAAAATAATTTAATGAGATATTTT
>MU182045.1:1360281-1419331 GCA_016904865.1 Pissodes strobi
TAACCTGCGGTTTCAAATCACCCTTAGTGCTCAGTGAAGGTTACTTCTATAAGTTTCATCTGATGGTCGAGGTCCTATAAATACCTCCATTAATTTCTTCATCAATCTTAAAAGAAGATATTAAATGCTTTACATACATACATGCATACCCTCGCCGACTTTATACCTGGAAGTCCCCAGCGGACCGACTACATAATGTAGTGCGAAACCTAATAGATTTCATCCTAATTAACCAGAGATTCAGCTCCGGTTTGACCGGAAGTGAGCATGAGGCAAGAATTTCAAATACAACCCTGCATATATTTTTACATATTTGAATAGAGCTTGAAATTCCCTTTTTAACGATGTATCACAAGTGGTATTTTCTTTTCAAAATGGAGGCGTAGTCCAAATTAAATATGGCGGCGTCTTGACAACACCAATGGAGTTTTTATCAAACTGACCGTTGATATAGAACACAAGACAGGTTTTCATGCAGATTTTTCTCACTGTTAGAAATTCTAGATAATTGCTATAAAATTAAGGCATTTTTAGTTTTGCCTTAAAATGTCAAAATTTATGTAAATTTTTCTCGAAATTTTGAATAGAACCCTCAACATATTTTAACATATTTGGCTAGAGCTCGAAATTACCTTTTGAATGATGTATCACAAGTGGCCGTTCTTTTTATAGATGACGTTGTAGAGGGCATAATTCAATATGGCGGCGAGACGCCATATTGAATTATGCTTTCTACAACGCCATCTTTAAAAATAATGGCCACTTGTGATACATCGTTCAAAAGGGAATTTCGAGCTATATGTAAATGTTTAAAAATATGTGATATTCATTTGATTTGTAGTGGAAAATCTGAGTTTTTATAAACCATATCTTCAACCAACATTTCAAATTTCTCCTTAAAAAACATTTGAATGGTGCGTTGTTAAACGATTTCGTTGACACCCGGTAGACCAAAAGGACATTAGATGCATTGAAAACCTATATTGGACCCAAACAGCGCAAATCAAATTAGGCAATAATATGTCCCAAGCCATACAGATTAGATGGGGGGGTACGACAGGGATGTGTGCTGTCTCCACTCCTATTCAACTTATATTCGGAAGCAATATTCCAAGAGGCTTTGGAAGGCGTGGAAATGGGAGTCAAAGTTAAAGGAGTGTGGATTAACAATATCCGCTATGCTGATGATACGGTCTCAATCGCTGATAACATACACGACCTACAACAACTGGTCAACAAGGTAGGAGAACAGAGCAATTCAATGGGCTTAAATATCAACATAAAAAAATAAAGTTTATGAGTATCTCTGGAAACCTAAATACGTTTGAAAACTTCACCATAACTTTTAACGCAGGGTCCATAGAAAGAGTAGACAAATTTAAATACTTGGGCATCTGGCTTTTCGAAGACTGGACATCAGACAGGGAAATAAAATGTCGCATTGAACAAGCTCGACAGGCATTCCTGAGGTTTTGAAGAGTGCTCACCTGTTCCGATTTTGACCTTAACCTGAGACTCAGATTCATTAAATGCTACGTTTGGTCGGTGCTTCTCTACGGAATGGAGGGCTGGACATTGAAGGCGACTGCAATTAACAAATTAGAGATGTGGCTGCATCGCAGAATCCTGAAGATACCTTGGACGGCTAGATTAACAAACGAAGAAATTCTAAGACGTGTCAACAGACAACGTGAACTGTTTGAATTGATTAAGAAAAGAAAAACGGCATATCTGGGGCATATAATGCGAAACACGAAATATGAATTCTTGCATCTATTGATCGAAGGCCGGAGAGGGATCGGAAGGAAAAAAAATGTCCTGACTGCGAAATATCAGACAGTGGACAGGGCTACGCGATATACAATCGTTGATACACACCGCACGAAATAAAGAAGCAATGGAAAATTTTATCGCAAGCATCCATTAGTGGATATGCATTGGAAGAAAAAGAATGCATACCTTACTCCTATATTCCTATTTTTGTTTTTTTTTACAGAAATCTACTAAAATTATTTTACTCTGTTTAGTCACACAAATTTATTATTAAGTTTTTACAGCTTCTTACTTATTCCAGAGAGCGACTGATCCACTTGCTGGCCCTGCGGCCGTTCAAGAAGATCGAACTTCACGATCGCTTAACTAAAGGTTTGTATTTTTTATTAAATAGATAATATTGAACACTTTGAGCATTTTTAGAAAATAAACAAAAACGTGGTGGTTTAAATTACCAAAGATTTGAGGTACTTCTCTCAGAAAATTGGCGCAATATACGTTTCGTCAAATTTTAACAGAATTTAATATTAATTTTCATGGTGACTTATATTCTTTCAATGTAAGTGTTATGCGCAGAAAATTTGGCCTTCATGTTATTTTTTGTTAATCTACAAATTACGATTTATAAGAATGGTATTTCTGGGTATATTTACTATTAATATGTGAAAAAGCGTTTTATTTTATGCTACCAGGTCGTAATGTATGTCACTCATGTTTTATACATATTATGTTATTAATTAAAATAAGATCAAATTTTAGGCTGGTGCAGATATTACCATATTAAATCTCAAACACTGAAGTTGTGTGGCTGGTTTTCGTTAATTTTCGCCAGTCATAGGTAGCATAGATTGCAATAAAATAGATTCTTGTTTTGTTAGAATTGATATTTTGCTATTTACAAGTTACTAAAAGTAATAGGGTAGTAATAAGAGAAATCAAATCATTGATAATGAAATAATATATATTTCTAGAGGGCCTCCGTGGACCCAGCAGCATGACCACTGTATTGAAGCAAATCGCGGTGTCGAGAGATAACTGCTTTTATTTAAATAGGAACATGTGGAACGAGGTCAACGATGATTGGCCGTTTTATTCTGAGACAGAAAAACAAATTCTTAAAAGGTAAGCAAAATATTATTTCTTACCATCATGTTATAACTATATAATCACCAAAAATTCTTTCAGTATTGTGGATAAAACTGTTATACTTCAAATAGTTAGTACATTAATTATTTTTAAGCTGAAAACAATCGAATATTAACCAGTCGATCTATGCCGAAAATTACTAAAAGTTTTTATGTCTTGAATTGCCCCCACAATGACCAGAAGACTCCTTAATTGCACTATTCTCTTAGATGATAAAAACCTCATTGCATTTATTCATTAAAATTTCTAGGCACAAACCTCAGAACCTGACCCCACCAGGAGGTAGTGATGGAGGAAGCTCGGGGAGCGGCCAGTCTCCTACTAGTACGCACCCTGGCTCCCCACCTCTGATTACATCCACGAATTGTGTAAGTGGGGGTGGAGGAGCAAAACGGCCTGGGTACAACGAAGGTCCAGACGGGTTTCCATACAAGAGGCAGCGGATAGCACATGGTGCTAAGGGATCTCAACCCCAGCAGCAAGCTTTCGGGGACGGTCCTTTTGGCTATAGGTAAATCTATTTATCTGATTCTAATAAATATCTTAATACTTGTTTATTATTGTATTGTAGCATGTTGTTTTTAATCCGCTGTCACTGAGCTATGAATAATTCAATACAGAAAATATTTGACAATATTTTTTCCCTTAGGCAACAAACCACTCCAGATCCGATTTATAGGCAATCAGATAATACCTACAACCGGTCGCCGGTAGAACAGAACAACAGCCAAAGGAGGCCTGTTACGGACCTTCGAGATGCTTCCAATATGAATCCTAGGAGCAGGGAATCTCCTCCTAATGGGTAACATATTTTTAATTAATTGATTTTATTCAAAATATGTGCTTTTTAGTGTAGACCTCGAGATTATTGATCCTTATTCCACAAAAAAACAATAGAGGGACTTTAAGCCTTTTATTTTTGACATGGTTATCGTTATCTTTTACACATTCCGTTATTTACGAAACGATGGCGGACATGTTTTGTTGTGATTTTACTAGCTTCAGGCTTCAATGTTGTTCACATTTTCAGGATGTTTTTGTTCTGAGCTTTCCATATTTGCAATATAAAATTAGAAACGGCGTTATTAGCCAAAAGGTAAAGTTATTATAGTCTTCATGCTTCATTATGAAAAATATCTTTTTCTTTAACAAATATTCTGCCAGCCCTTATTGGGATCTTGTTTTCTAATCACGTTTTCTAAAGGCTTATCCATAACTTTGGATATAATAATATTCAAGCAAATCTACCCAAATAAATGAAAATACTAACAGGAAATTGCAAGTTCGTGGAAATAATAACTAAAAAGTTATGGCTTATGCAAAATATGATGTCAAAATTTGTTCTTAAACAGACGAAGTAGCTGGCAAAGAGCTTATCCTTATTTTTGAACGGGTTCAATTTTTTTTCATATTTGACATGTTAATATTAATTTACCGTTAATAAAGGACCATAACACTAGCAAGAAAGTACGATATTTAATGAGCTCTAAATCTCCTAAATGTTGCTTAGATCTTTAAAATATTTAGTCATCAAAATGAACTGGCCAAACCCATGGTAATCCTCTATATTATAAAATTCTGCTGATCCGTAAAACGAAGTCTGTCAACTAAAAACACACACAAACCTTGGATTAAGAATCAGTAAATTTTGTTACTCTTCAAATTTAAATTAAATTACATGACAATATTTATTGCCAGTCAGAAATTCAAATTATAACAAATCAACTGAATGTAAAATTTAGATGAAAATACTACTATCGTAGATGTATAAATCAAAGTGTCAATAACAGTAAAGTTATAATATATTTTTCTAACATAGGCGAAATGTGACACTTTCCCGCAAGAGTTAGCAACGCTATTATTTTTTTTTCTATAAGCGCGTGCAGAAAACGCCAAAAAAAAGGAAAGGATAAAATTTTATTTTGTTGATATTTATTAAGATATAGGGAAAACTACAACTAACCCAAACTATCCTATTGTCTATTATTTATATGAATGGTAAACGTACAATTCAAAACATTCTGCATATTGATTGCTCATGCCAACGGATTTTTTATGATGATATTTGACCTTACTGATGTTGCAAAGTATTACAATATGGACATGTTTATGGATTGTTGTTGTTTAACACCGATTTTTTCCTTTTTTGCACTACCGCGGAAAAGTGATGCGGAAAAGTACTTTCCAAATTAAAACGCGTGCGAAAAAGTGCACATTTCCGTACACTCGTAGAAAAAGTATTAATGGCTATACTGCCCTCCTAAGAATAGAATATATCATCATGAAGTCACAAATTGAGATATTGGCGCTTCAAGTTTTTGCGATAGCCCTTTTATTTGATAACTCATTTTAGTCGTATGAATAGATGCCGTATCTTCATGAAGTCACAAATTGAGATATTGGCGCTTTAAGTTTTTGCGATAACCCTTTTATTTGATCTAATTTTTAGATATTTTTTTGTAGATTTTTGGCACAATATTTTTTTAGCTGTATCTTTAATAGTTTTCCAAAAAAGGAACATACGGCATATTTAAATATTTTTTTCAGCACATTCTAAGAAAAAAACCGGTATGTAATAGAATTTATCGAAGCCTTTTTTAGTCAAATTCATATATTTCATGTTATAAACGACAAAAAGTCATGTACATACGTCTAAAAAGGTAGTCATATACAATATAAAATTTATTTTTAAAAATAAAACTAAAAGTAATAGTTAATACGACACTCACACAGATTAAAATTTCTTACTTAAAAATATACAATATACAACTTAACTAAAATACAATTTAAAAATATAATTTAGGTCACCAATTTAAAAAGCTAAAATTTTCAGATACTTTATTTATGTAAAGTTAAAATAGTTATGTACAGAAAAAATTAAAATATTCATCATGCTTATAAAATGAATTTTCTAGTAAAATTGTCTTTAAAACATCTTTCAGCTTATTTAATGGCAACTCCTTAATATTATTTGATAAAACGTTAAAATATTTAATTGCCCAGTATCCTGGGCCACTTTGACATATCTTTACGCGCTAATATGCTGGTATCAACTTAGCCCTATTTCTCGTCCGGTAATTATGCATATCTTCATGAGTGGCAAACAAATGAATATTCCTCAGAATATACGAAAGATTTTCCAAGATGTATAGGGACGGCAAGGTAAGTATTCGCAGTTTTTTAAACTGGTCCCTGCAATCATCTATATCCCAAACCACTGACAATTCTAACAGCTTTCCTCTGCAAGCCAAATAGATGTTGGGTATTTGGAGCATGGCCCCACACAAGAATAACATAGGATAGCTGTGAGTGTGTGAGAAGAAACATTTTCAGAGAGACGACGAAGTAAAAAAGGCTCTTATTGAATTTTGAAGCTAGAAATTCTAGATGCACATTCCACTGTGCTTTCTGATCCATGTGAACTCCAAGAAACTTGGTTTGATGTACAGGATTATCCACAGCTCCCAGATCTCCCAGAGTGAACACCATTCTTTCAGTACTAATGCTTTTAAAAAATTTGCCGTATATTAGTTACAGGTAACTGGAGTTTGGTCAATTTCGTTCGTGGGATTTTAAAGATTGGATTCCATTTCTAAACTTAGCCAACGTAGGTTTAAAAAATTCAGATATCGAAAATAATTATTGTCCTAACAGATGAAAGAAAAACATTTTTAGTTTTAAATCGAATTTATCATCAAAACTAAAACATTCTCTAAAAAAAAATTAAATATTAATATCAAAAAATACAAACAGCTAAAAACTATAACCGAAAGTCAACAATTACTCATCGCATCATTCGCCGCCTGGCTCATCGCGTTCATGTAGATCCACCCAGAAATGTTTCCGATTCTCTGGGAGGAGTGGTCCGATTAAGTGTAACAAATTTTTCTTTTTTTGTTTTGGAAATCCCTAAGGTTTAGCAAGAGATTCCACAGAAGCCATTAGAGATCCAGATTTTTTCTTGCCTTTCTTGCAAAGGAAATCTAACTTTTTAAAATTTTCATCTAAAAGAGATGTTTTATACTCTAGAAAATAGTTTCCCCTTGTAGCTTTAACCTGAACCATTTCAGATAAACGTGGATGATTTGGGTCTAGGTTAATTTTTTGTTGAGATTGAGATCTCTCCATCTATAGAAATCCGTATGACTAATTTATTTTAACTACGTTGGGGTTTGGAACCTTCGGCAACATGCACTAAAAGAGAGTTTTATCCACAATACCGAAACAGAATATTTGCACTCGACGCGCGTTTCGCTAACCATGTTAGCATCATCAGGAGATGATTAAAACATGGTTAGCAATCATCTCCTGATGATGCTAACATGGTTAGCGAAACGCGCGTCGAATGCAAATATTCTGTTTCGGTATTGTGGATAAAATTCTGTTTTAGTAATTTATTTTAGTTTAACTTTCTTGTTGTTTGATAATTTTATAGCCTCTTTAAAGTCATTGAAATCATTATGTCTTTCCCTACTTTTTAGTGACAGCTCCACCTGATGGTGTAAGCTGTAAGTAAATGTGTGCTCAGGCTCAAAGTAATTCACAGTTAGTTCTGTCGCTGATATTTCATCTGAATTTACCATCCTTACAAGAAAGGTGAAAAAACACCAATTTTTGTTGTGACTGGCGCAATTATCCAGCCAAGAAGTCACATTATTAGCATCCCTTTGTCTCAAACGAAAATAATAAAAGGTGCTCACAATATCATCTTTGTTTCTACCAGTAAAGGACTCATTCCATATAACAGCAAAAGGGAATAATTTTTGCATTTTCCCCAGCGGAACAAGACTTTCATGGTATGCAATTAATCGATGTGCAAATATTACCCTTTTAAAGCTGTCGATTCTCGGAAGCATTATAATTTTCTGTAAATCAGCAGAAACATACACAGTTTTATAGTCAGACTCAATCTGAGATTGCTCCCTGTATAGTTTCCTAGAATTCTCGGCATGATCAATATGTTTCTGTACTTAACGCATATGTCACAGTATTCTTGTAAATTTTCTTTTTGGTATTCATGTAACTCGAATTCCTCACACATCTCGCACTCTTCGTTACACAGCTTTGCGAACGAAATATTTTTGGCTTTTAGCCTGACTGTATGCCTCATATGAGATGTTGACATCCGGATGTTTAGATCGAAAATCTTCATACATAGTAGAAATACCTACGTCGCTAGGTAAGTATCCACGGTGGGGGGCGTGTTCACGCCTATAATGTGAGATTATCGGATTAAACGACTCTTATGTGCTCACTTACTAGTCTGTCATCAATTTTAACTTTTTTTCTAGCCCTACCCTGATTGCTCGGAAGAGGGTGAAGTTGGCCTTTTGGTGTTTTAGACAGCGTGTCATGGACTACCCTATCGTTACTTTTCTTAAACCCCAGTGTTGACAAGAAGAATATTTTGCACTCTTCCCTTCGCTTGCCATTTTCTGTTTGTAAGTAATATTTGAATGTATTCTGTTTTCTGCCGCCACTTATGTCACATTTTTTTTTGTCTCGGAGCGGCCGCAGGTCGTTAAAAGAAATTACTTTCTCTGCTCGCTTGTTAGTTTCCAGAATTCATTATTAATATCGCAGCGTTGCTTCTCAGAGAAAAAAGTGTAACACTTTTTTCTACATTTGCTTGTAATGTGCATCCTGGCAATACTGTGTGCATTGTAATTAAAGTATTTCTTCACTAGTCCTTTAATCTATTTATTTCTTCAACGCTTCTTGCCTTGTTTCTTTTCTTAACTGTTCTTTTTTTTGTGTAACTTATCTCTGAATGATTTGCTGTAATTCCTGATGCAGCAAAATGTACAGGAGGTAAATTATCTTCATAATCGCTACCCATTTCTTGATCGCTGGTACCTCTTTCCGTTATGTTTATATTAGAAGCCATTACTTCAGCAGGACATCCCTCTCCTTTCCGAATATTCTCCCATTTGATCTTGATCTTTTGACACATCTTTATTAACAATTATTTCGGCAGCTGCCTCTCCTAGCCCGTTGTAAATTGAGCCATCCGCATTGGTACATGTAGAAGTCAAGGAAATAAAACCGCAAGAAGTTCTTTGTTGTGGTAACATGTTGCCTGTTAAAACTAGAGAATTTTCATCAGAAATTGGGACTTCCGAAATCGTGTATGGAAGAATGGTTTGAAGAGGCAACAAAGGTGTATAGGTCGGATGTTCGCCAGATGGGCTTAATGTACGCAAACTACAATAATTATTGCTTATGTCGTTTTCCTGGACTTCACAAGGAGTAACTTCGCCTACATCAGAAGCAACACTACCAAACTCCACAGAAAAACACCATTTGAATGTTCTTCATTTTGAACTTGGAAAAGAGAAACTGCATCATCATTTGTGTTTTGTGTAGGAGATAAAATATAAGCACTTAACAGGGCATGATCTGTAACAAAATTTAAATGTGGTAGTTGCTGCTGTCTTTGGTAAACTTTAGGTGCCAACTTCATTATTTTCTTCGTTCTGTTAGAAATCATTTTTCTGCATTCCTGCAAGAAAAGTGAAGAAAATCAACATCAAGACCCAACAGTGGGATGACATTTTTTTAAAAAGAACTTAGATTCCAACTTTGCCTGTCTAGTTTTTGCGACTTTTCAATTTTACCAGTTTTATTTGCTTTTCTTCGAACGTGAGGACCAACAATACCTACAATATATAAAATATCCAAAGGTACTTACCATCAAATATTTAGAAACGCCACCAAAAACTGCTTTAAATTCTATAAAAATGAGCTCAATTTTGTGTATTCACCACAACTACGTGTCGACAAATGAAACGCAAATCAAGAAATAAAGCGGCATAATGTATTTACTATAAACAAAAGCGGTGTCTTCAAGCGCGCGGTTCGATTTACGGCGTTTTTTCTTGGTAATCAAAAGATACCGCACCTATTTTTTGAATATGCGTATATTTTGTTAGATATGGCAAATATTTATATCGTGTTTTAACATTTCCCATATAGATACGGCTTTTTTAGTTGGTAAATACCTAAGTTTACGTAAAAGGAAGTCTTTGGCGCAGAAAACTTAAAATCCCATTTTTTTTGAAGATACGGCATCTATTCTTAGGGGGGCAGTATAGAAGCTCTCATAATTGGAACTTGCTGCAGCTGTAAATAGCTATGCACTTGTTGAATGTGATTCCTCTTGTGAAATATTTAAACAGAGCTTGTGAAATATTTAAACAGAGAGTTTCCATGTTTTTTGATATTCTATCGTATGTCCATGATCTAGGAAGGGGGGCTCTTGAGTAAGGACGTCTAATTTGGTACAAAACTTTTTACACTTTGTTTAAATTTTTATATTTTTAAAAAGAAGTATATAAATATTTTACTTCTGATTCTCTAAGGAATACATTACGATCGTATTTATCATATGCAGAAACATTTATTTATTTGATGTTGGTTTAAAATAATAATTATTGTTTTAGGTTTTTCAATTCCTATGACAATCTTCCACCAGCTGAGGATGACAGAAATAAGCGACAGTGTGATAGTGCGAATGGTTTGACTTTTGGTCTCAAGAGAGAGAATGTTTTTAGAAGTGGGTAAGTAATATTTATTGTTTTTATGTTATTATATACTTTCATGAGTTTATTTCTTATATTAACAAGTGTGTCTTAGAATAATACTTTACTAAGTAATAACAACGCGTCAAACAAAAATTACTTTTCTATGTCAAATAAACTCGAATTTTATGGTTAATGGACAATTGTTTCTACTGCACCGTAGCAACTCGATATATTTATGTGTATTTGTGTGTGTGTATGTCAGAAAACAACGCTAATTCTGCAAATTCAATGTTCTGAATGATTTTTTTTTATCTCCAGGTCCCCTGTAAACAGTGGACTAATGACGGAAGAGGCTCGAAGAGGCACAAATAGTCCGGCATCACCAAGCAGTCAGGTTGTTCTCAATGGTTTACAGAGAGAAAAAGACAGGCGGAATAATAACAATCATAAGGTATATAAAACATAAATAAAATCATGAACTTCACCAAATTTAATCTCATGTTTATGAGGTATAATACATTTCATACTTATGGTAATTTTAGCTGTTTATGATACCTGAAGTAAAAAATGTTTATAGTGTTTCTTTTTTAATCATGCATACTTATCTTTCAGGTTTCCTCCAGTAGTCACAGAATAGCCCGAGTAAGTCCTGATAGTCAGACTGAAGGAATACCATTAGCTCCTGCAGCGATAAAATCACCCATCCAGGCCAGCCAGGATAGTGTAGTGGATGAAGATCAGTTTCCAGACTATAAAAAGTAAGATTTAAAATAACAGTCTTGATCAAAATTGTAACCGAGAAATTCCGATATATTTCCGATATTTTACAGAACGAAAAGGCATTTACTCAGTGTGTATTTTTAATTTTTTTTTCAGCGGGCCCAAAAATTAAATCATATAAATATTTAATGATCTTTAAATAATTATCTCTTATTATATGAAGGTTTGTTCAGTAGCATGTGGATCTTCTTTAAATTTAGTGAAATTGTGTAGAAACATATTTGTGTTTTTAAAAATACTAAATTATCACCAAAATTTAAACAACTTTAATCCTAAATTGATATCCAGATGATTAATTTTCGCCAGTATATTATCTGCTAAGCTCAAAACTAACACAACTAATTTAGCATTCACACGAAGCGACATGTCCGGTGTTATAATTGTACTGTAAATAATTGATACAATTTTCTGATATACTCTATGAGTGTATTGAGCTTTTTGTTCCGAAACATAGATGTAAAAACAGAAAGTTCCCAAAATGGTACTCCTCAGAACTGAGAGGTTCTATTTTGAGAGAAAAAGTGGCTCATAAGAATTTTAAATGGTCATGTACTGCTACTGATTACAAAATTGTTGCCGACATTCGGAAAGAATGTAAGCTACTGACTGAAAAATGTCGTATAGATAGGATCAGAGAACTGGAGGGCTCAATCACTGATTCGAGGCAGTTCTGGAGTTATGTGCATGGTAAATCCAGACATTATGACTTACCTAACAACATGACATTTGATGACATTGAATCGGAAGATTCCAAAGTAATAGCTGATCTCTTTATGGATCATTTCTCTAGGGCCTATGTAGATAGCAATTGTGAGAGTTTGCCAAAGGTGAATTGCATTAATACTTTAAGTATAAACGGCTGCAATATTATCATCTAGACATATTTAACAAGTTAGAAACTTTGAACCCCAGGCATGGTAGTGGTCCGAATGATGTTTCTCCACTTTTTATTTTTAAATGTCGTTTTGTCTTGTCTCAGGTGTCGACTAGGATTTTTTATTTATCTTTGTCCACAGAGGTGTTTCCAGATGAGTGGAAAAAGTCATATGTGGTCCCCCTTCTTAAAAGTAGAAATAGAACGTCTATTGAGAATTATCAACCCATTTCTAAAATCTTTGAATCCCTGGTGACAGGTAAAATAAGTTTCCCACTTAAAAACATTATTATTCCAGATCAACATGGATTTATGTCGGGTAGATCTACTGCTACGAATTTGCTAGTCCTAGAGGAATATGTGTTGGATGCCTTTGCGGGGCGATCTTAGGTGGATGTGATCTACACCGATTTCGCTAAGGCATTCGATAGGGTTGATCAGAGGATCCTAATCCACAAATTGGCTGCCTTGTGGATTCATGGGCCATTACTATCTTGGCTGGGGAGCTACCTTGCCAACAGAAAGCAGTGTGTGAAGATAAAGAATTACTTATCCAAAGAAATATTTGTTAAGTCAGGAGTCCCTCAGGATGGGCAGATTTGGTGGGCAGATTTCACCGATACTTTTTAATTGTTTCATAAATGACATTCCTAACTTCATACTTAACAGCCAAATACTACTCTATGCTGATGACTTGAAGATGTTTAGAGCAATTGAAGACATTTCGGACTGATTTTTGTTGCAGGGTGATCTTAATAGCTTGGCAGGATGGTGTTTAGATAGCGGACTTTCGTTGAACTTGCATAAGTGTAAGATTATGCATTTCCACAGAAATACTTAATCGATTTTGTTTGATTACCACCTACATGCTACCTGGTTAGAACCACTTAAGCTTATTAAGGACCTGGGAGTGATGTTTTAACCATGTCTGAGTTTCGTAGACCATGTAATAGATCGTTTAAGCTCCTTGGATTTTTAAAGCATACTCTGTCCCGTTGATCAGCGTTGTTGTCCTCCTGTCCTTTAGGTAGCTCATGATGATTATTGCGATGGCCGGTGATATTCTTGCTTCGTGCATCTTGGTAGCCATGGCCTCCCGCCATACGGTGTCATAAGCCTTCTCCAGATCGAAAAGTGCCGCTGTCGTGGTATTTCTGGTGTTGTTTGCTGTCATTGCATGGTCCACTATCCTCGCAACCTGCATGGCTGTTGCTTTCCCTCGTTGAAATCCGAACTGCTCTGGTATGATGGTTCCTAGTGTTTGGAGTTCCGCGTTGATCCTTTTGTTGAGCACTCTTTCGAAGACCTTTCCAGGGGTAGGTAGCAGGGAGATGGGTCGGTACGATGAGGTTTGGCTCCTGTCCTTTCTTGGTTTGGCGATAACGATGATCTTGGCAATTTTCCATGTCCTCGGGCAGTAGTGCAGTCAGATCGAGGCATTCATGATGTATATTAGCTGGACAAGGGCTTTATTTGGCAGGAACTTTGCCTCCTTCATGACTATTCCGTTCGGTATGGCCATGCTTATGATCCTCCTTAGCTCTCTGGGGCTCGTGGTTATTCATCTCGTGTCCTGCAGTAGCAGCGCTTCGATCTCGTCCGTTGTTCTCTGCACTTTCCTTTTTGTTCTGTCAGCTGATAGATTCTCCGTCAGGCTGCTGATATTGGCGAAGTATTCCATGAATGCCTCCGCCTTTTCTGTCCTATCCGTGATGATGTGTTCTACGCCGGCGCCGTCTCTCGTCGCTTTCATCGGCGGGACTGTCCAGGGGCTGTTCTTCATGTTCTTGATGTGCTTCCCGATGTTGTTCTCTCGGCTTGCGGCTGTGAATCTGTTGTTTCAGGTCGTTGTTATATGAATCCAGCATGGCTCGGGTAAGTTTGCACTCTTTCAGGTAAGCTGCTCTGTCATTAGGGTCACTTGTATTCTGATATGTCCTGCGTAGTTGGTTCCTTCTCGCGATCTGTTCCTGACTATGTAGGGGCGGCTTGTCCCGCTTGAGGTCCTGGGAATGTTGTGTTCCTTTGCGGCGCCTATTATCCTGGTCATGACGTCTAATGGCATCATCTATCTTTTCAGGAGGTCCAAGTCGCGAATTATCCGTAACTCCGCGTTGATTTCTCTCCTGAAATTTGTCCAGTCAGCGGTCCTGTAGTTGTACAGTGTGTTCATTTTAATTCGCAACAGTTTTAAGTTCTTATATCTCAGTAACCTTTGCAGGTAGAAGGACAAACCAAAAAACAATTTGTTGCAAATATGTTGCAGTTTTTTGTCGCGCATTCAAAATAAATTTTCCAATTTTTGGAGATTCTGACATAACCTCACTTTTTTTAAATGGAATGATATATTTTTATATAGTTAGTTTTGTATATATATGGGTCCTTAATGCAGCGGTTTTTCTTTAAATGAAGGAAAACCATTCGTTATTAGACGAAATACCTTCATTTTCTAATCATTTATTATGCACTTTAACATCAAAGGGCGCGGGTTCG
Organism: Pissodes strobi; assembly: GCA_016904865.1. Lineage (NCBI taxonomy): Eukaryota > Metazoa > Arthropoda > Insecta > Coleoptera > Curculionidae > Pissodes > Pissodes strobi. Next base: position 1,374,871 of record MU182045.1, read on the forward strand.
ATTTCCGTGGGTAGCAAGGCATTTTTTTAAAGGTTATACTTGTTTCATATTTTTTTGTAATTTGGGTTCTTTGTTTGGTTTCGCCCCCGAGCGGAGGGCCATGCGTGAAGTTGTTAGCAGTATTCTTATAGTGTTACAGAATATGTTTTTCGTCCGGTTGCGTTTGCGCGAATGTCAAAAACGAAATTTAAGGTGGGACCTGCGGATCCTAGTGTCATTGTTGATTAAAGAAACAAGGAAAGAATGACTTACTTTGATGAAAGGAAATTTGGCTGAATTGATTTCGTCTAATAACGAATGGTTTTCCTTCATTTAAAGAAAAACCGCTGCATTAAGGACCCATATATATTATATCGTTGTAATCGAAAAAAAATAACCTACAAAACTAACTATAAAAATATATCATTCCATTTAAAAAAAGTGAGGTTATGTCAGAATCTCAAAAATTTGGACTTGAAAATTTATTTTGAATGCGCGACAAAAAACTTCAACATATTTGCAACAAATTGTTTTTTGGTTTGTCCTTCTACCTGCAAAGGTTACTGAGATATAAGAACTTAAAACTGTTGCAAATTAAAACGAACACACTGTACGTAACCAAAGAGTATATAATGTAAAGAGAGGACAGTAAGACAGAGCAATCAAATTAGAGAGGGATAGATGAGAACTCCGACTTAAAGGGCGCCTCGTATGTTATCGGATTATATCGGACACAATCGTCAATGAAGGACTATCAGCCAACACAGTAGGTTAAATATATCTCGTAAAGGTCAAGTTTAGATTGGGAGACGTTTGGTTTAGCTTTTTAATTCATATTGTGTAATTGAAATTAGGTGTGTAAACTTTAATTATGATATGTAACACAATTCATTTAATAGGATCTTTTAATAATCACTCGGTAAAATTTTGCTTACCTACAATACATGCATTTTTCATGACTTTTCTCAAAAAATCCTCGGATATCTGATAAAACATTAATTGTTTTAACTTTATTACTAAATATTCAGAAAATTCTACTCTAATAATTAAGCTTCATACTCACTTTCGCGAATTTCGCATTTTTTGACATAAACTGTTATTTTCAGCTTTAAAATTATTCGCGGCGAAAAATTTAATTTTTTTACGAATTCTACCATAATTGTGAATTAACCTCAAATTTCTTGACTGCTTTGCTATATTTATTTGTTTATTCTTTTCAGTCATTGGGTTCATTAGTTAAATTGTAGAATAGATACTTTGACCATTGGATAATAATATTAATTATAATTTTTTTCTGTGGAGATATTATTATTTTATGTTCCGTTTGCGTCCTTTTGGTAATTATCCTAAAATTACGAAATACCCACCAGCTAAATGACACCAGAAAAGAAAATTTTCGGTTAGAAATATATTTTTAAAATGCGATTTTTGCAATTTAGTTGCAGAAATGAGATTAATTGAGCCCATTCTAGACTTAAAAATATATTACTAATCTGCTTACATCTTCCGGCACTTGGACCTAACCTATAAAACCTATTCCACTAAAAGCATAAATTCGCAAAAAAGTTAAAACTATTTAAACTTTTTAGCAAATATTCGCCGACGAAATTTCGCGTCAGTGAGTATGGACCAAAAACTTACATTCGCGCGAAAAATCAACAACTGTCAAAAAAAGGCGAAATTTGCTGAAGTGAATATGAAGCTTTAAAGTGAGATTCGAATAGAATTTACTTTTTCGTTGGTCTATCTACATACTAAGAGTTTATCCCCTCTATGTTTTGAATGAAACTTTCCTTTAAAATAATCGAAAAATATTGATTACACCTTTTTAATTTAAACTGAAGGAAATTCTTATTTGATTAATTAAAGCTTTTAGACGTCCTGAATAAATTTTAATAAAAATTTTATCACAATTTTTAATTAAAATAGTAAAATGCAAAAGTTTAAACAAATTCAGAGAATTTGAATGAAAATCACTCGATATAAAAATTTTTCCTAGCAGAAAGTATTAGATATTTAGTAAATTTTGTCCTCATTTTCTTTATTTCGACTCACTGTGACTTATTCGCCATCTTGTTTGACTTGACGTCAACATCGCCCGCCTTGATAAAAAGTTACATCCGGCAACGTCGCGATATCTCCGAGTTAAAGGGACGAGGTCATTGAAACGGCTGACGAAAGATCAAAGGAAATTCGCCGGCTGTCTTCTCTTTACATTATATACTCTTTGACGTAACCTAGAGGCTGCGGGGACTGGCTCATGCATCGTCTTGAACATTACTGGCAGGTGATCAGATTGCAGTTCCGTCATGGTGGTTGCTGTGGCGTAGTTGTTGCTACTCCCATGTCCAGCGGTGGCGTCGGTTCCGTGGTATTGCGCAATTCTTGTCCTTCTGTCCAGAACTATGAGGTGGGCGTCGTTTCTGTCGCTCCAGTTCCTGAGTCGCGTTCCTGTTCTGTTGTCCGTGCTGTTGTTCCACGAGGTGTACTTGGCGTTTAGGTCTCCTATGAGCAGGGCCTTGGGCTGATTGGGCAGTCTTTCTAGTTCGTCTTCGTCGAGAACTTGATTTGGCTTGTTGTATGCTGAGATGATCTTCAGGTTGTTGCCTGTTCGTCGAATTGGATGCTCCTCTTCACGTATAGGGCCACTCTATACGGTTCCTGGTTTGGTCGATTCTTGAAGATCATCTCGTATCCTACGATGCCTGGCGGGTGATCCTTGGTCTTGGTTTCATTAATAGTAGCAGCGAAGACGGACAAGACAGGCGGCGGCAATGGCGTTTCATGGCGGCGGCGATCTGCAGGAAGCGGCGAGGGTCTGGTTTCAGCTCGGCGGCTTACATTAGCGGTATTGGCAGCGGTCCGTAGAGGTCTGGTCTGGTCGGCTTGCGTCGTCTGCTTCGAGAACCCGGGCGGATTCTGCCTGTTTAGCCCAATGCGGCCCGGTTTTGTTAACTCGGCGCTTGGTGGGGATCCCGTCACGGCTGGTCGTTAAGTTGGGACCTCGCGCGCGCTCGATTCCGCAAATGGCGCGGTGATCTACTGGTATTACGCGAGAACTGCGGAAAATACAAAAACCGTTTTCCCGGCTTTTCGCGACGGAATATTTTATAGAAATGGCTTTAGAGTATTTAAATTAGATTTTACAAAAAAGAATGATGTTGATAGCCCGTAAAATAAGAAAGTTAAAACCCATAGTGCATACCATGCCCTAAAAATATAGTAACTTCGTTACAAAGTAGTTAATATATCTGATAACGTAAACAATTATTTGGGCAGTATACGCGCGTAACCGGAGCATCCTATATTTGGAGAATATTTAGTAAAATTGTGACAAACGTATAAAAACAAAATTGGTAGACACATAGTAAAACAATAGAAAGCATTGTTATTTTACTGACTTTATATTACTTTCCAAATTCTACCATAACCATATCACTAAACTGTTTAAATTAAAAAAAGAAAATGTCTAAGGGTCCAAATACGGATAACCCTGTATACAGGGCGATCCAAAAAATATACTTGACTAGTCCCATTTTTTAAACTTAAAGCTAGATGTTACTAATTTTGTTTAATGTCCTTCGATTATTTCAAGATTGGGCGTAATGGAACTTGATCAGAACATCATTATTTGATACTTTAATGTTAATAATTATTTATGATTTGGTGATTTGATAGAAATTGTTTGAAGTATGTGAAAATTCCGTGACACCATTAATTATTATGTTTGCTAATGCATATTGTTTTTTTAATTTTCAGGCAGTATGTTAAAATTTCGTCACTTGAACAAAAGAGAGCATACAAGGCAGATTTTAATGCAGATTACACTGAATACAGAAGTCTATATCCTATTGTGGAGAAAGTTTCCAGGAGGTTTGTACAATTAGAAGAACGATTGAAACAAGAAGGAGTAAATAGTCCTAGATACAAAGTAAGTTTTTTCTTTTTGACGTTACAAATACCTTTTTCGTGTTTTATAAATTGTTGCATTTTCTGTTTGTTAATATTTTTTTTCTGGGCAAAAAAAAAATTTAAATTTCGGTGTATCCTTTTATATCTTTTTAACAAATAATAATTATTCTTGATTGAAGAACACTTTTGGCCTGAACTGATCATTAAAAATTTGTAGAAAAAACTATTTTTGTAAATGGGCATAAATCTGACATTAGTACACAAGCAAAAGAGCTTCGTAATGCAATGCTATATACGGCTTTCCTGAGCAAATGTTAAATTACAACTTTGTTTCATGTACTGCTGATATTTACTCTAAAACTGTTCATGGTTCGTTATTTTCGAATAATATATAGTTCATTCACTTTCTGTACATGCTTTCTAATATATTCAACTCATCCAGAAATATAAAATTCGATTGTTCCTAGAATTTGACTTTTTCTTCAAAAATTAAAGGTTTCATTTGTATGCATTTTTTATATAAGTAATTAAGAGTTTCATGTTAGCAATACTTTTATTCGATGGTTTTTTTTTATATGTATAGGGTGGCTGGAGTTCGAGTCTATGTAACTCGAGAACCGTAAGAGATACAGTATCGGTCAAATTAAGGCAAAATTGGGCATTTAGGTGCCTAACAATATGCCGTTTAGAAAGTTAAAAAATTACGAGTATTTTCGGAGATGTCCGGAAAAAAACGAAATATTGAAAAACCGTTTTATTTTTTTCCTGCGCTTATATAAATGTTTATTTATTCACGAAACAAGTCATTTACAAAGATACCCTATAAGCTAAGTAAGTTTTTATAATTAAATACAGAACATTGTACAGGAGTACACTATTTGACTAACATTGGCAATACTAATATAGTGTCAAAAGTTACAGCGATTATAAAACCTCCAAACACAATTACAAGACGTAACACTTAAAATGGGGTTAAAATTTATTGAACAAATATTTCAGACTATTATAGCTGCTCGAGAATAAATCTATATTGTCTGGCAGCTTGTTTGCAGCTCTGGCCATTCTACTAAGAGGGGTGAAATAGCCGTAATTACTGCTATGAAAATCAACCAGAAAAAGGTCATTATGACGCAGTCTTCTTGTTGCTTTCAGCCCAAAAGATGATATCAATTCAGCAGAGTCAATTTTTACATTTAAAATTCGGTGCATAAGGCACACATCGTAATTTTCTCTTCTTTTACTTAGTGAATTAAGGTTCAATAGTCTTTGTAAATCTATATAGTTAATTTCATTCTTTGGAATATTCATTTTAAATGCTATGAGCCGAAGAAACTTTCTCTGTACTCTTTCAAGCTCCGAATCATAGGTTTGATAGTAGGGTGCCCATGCATACTCCAGCAAAGACCTGACAACTGAACAATAAACGTTTTTAAGAATATTTATGTTTGTTAAAATCTTTAAGTGACCTGTACACAATTCCCAAAAGTTTCAGCGCTTTATTTGATGTCACACTTATGTGATGACCGAAAGTTAATTCTTCAAATCAAACTCCTAAGTCTTTAATAACAAATTCGCGTGCCACTTGACAGTGGTTGATACTGTAGTTAAAGAGCTTTATTTTTTGAGAATGTAATTATTTCACATTTAGCTACATTTAGGTTTAACTTATTTTGTTGGCACCATAGTGCAAAGTTATTTAAATCAAGGCAGTCCTGGAAAGACTTGACCCTCTTATAAAACTTTCCATCATCAGCATAAGTCAGACAGAGTGAATTTTTATTAGATGTACAGATATCATTTACAAAGATATTGAAAAATAATGTTGACAGATGTGCACCCTGAGGTACACCCGAATTAATCTCTATTTCTGAGGACAAATAATTTTTAATTTTTACAGCTTGTTTGCGTTTATAAAGGTAACTTTTAGACCAGTTTAAAAAATTTGAATGAATTCCTAAGGCCTGTAGCTTTGCCACAAGGATGCCATGATCCACCTTGTCAAAGGCCTTGGAGAAGTCAGTGTAAACAACATCCATCTGGGCACGACTCTCCAAGGCCTCTGTCAAGTGCTTTTCATATATTAAAATATTTGTCAGCGTAGAGCGCCCTTTTGTGAAACCATGTTGGTGAATAGAAATAATATTTTTGAATAAAGGAGTAATTTTGTCAGCTATAATGCACTCAATACTTTAGATGGGATAGAAATTTTGGATATTGCTCTATAGTTTTCCACATCAGACCTATCACCATTTTTAAAAATGGGGGTTATATGACTGGATTTCCATTTGGTGGGAAATACACCTTGATTTAGAGAAAAGTTATAAATTTTAGAAAGTATTGGTGTAAGTATACAGATAGTTTTTTTCCAGAAGCAGACAGGTATTTCATCTGGCCCCGTTCCTAAATTATTTTTTAATTTTAAAATGTACTTATACACTTCAGTTTGAGTTATACACAGATTCCCTAAATTAGTTGACATCTCATAAGAGTACCCACCAACTGCTGGTCCACTTTTTGTGTAGACTGTGGAAATATAGTCCATATTCAAATTTTTAGAGACCTTATTTTGAAAGTGCATCTCCGAGGGGTACTCCAAGTTGCACTTCTTAGAGTTTACGAACTTCCAATACTCGTTTCTATTGGCGAGTCTATTCCCCAAATGGGCAACATACTCGAAGTATGATGTTTTTGAGTATTTTTTGCATTCTCTCCTTAAATGCGAGAAATTTTGATAATGACAGACAAAGTTTCTTAAAACCTGTGAGCAGCTTTTTGTTCAAAAATCTAAGTTTTTAAATGGTTATTCACCCATTTGGGGAATTTTTGTGTTTTAGAAGTACACTTAGGTACAAAGATTTCAATTGCTTGATAAAGAATGTCATAAAAAGTCTCCAAAATGAGATCCATGTCAGTGAAGTTGAAAACTTCATCCCAGTTTACAAAAGACAAAATATAGATTCATCTCATGATAGTCAGCTCTCCTAAAGTTATAAATAATACCTACAGTCAACAAAATCACAGAAATTACCCTCAGGATTTTCGACAGTTAGAGCAGGATGTGGCCTGTCAAGTTTCAACAGTGGAGAATCAGAAAGTAAAACTCTGGTATTAATGTGATTTGAAAAAACTAAGTCCATATAATTACCATATATATTAGAAAAACTGTTCAATTGGTAAAAGTTATGGAAAGCCATACAGTCCGCCAGGCACTGAGCCTCTTCCGATATGGTTCCACCTTCTATCGGTGCAGGTTGTGCACCTAAATTGTCATTGTGCCACCGTACTTTTGGCAAGTTGTAGTCTCCGCAGAGGGAGATATGTTCAGTTTATCCAAGTCATATTGTGAGAGTACGGCAATAATTGATGTGCAGTAACTTTCATACTTCTGTGCTGAAGATCCTGGGGGGTATATAAACGTTTCCTATTAACGATGTAATAAAGTTTTGTGGTTTTACCATGACCAAGAGTTGTTCAACATCATTTACAGCAGGCTGAATAATATGTGAAGGTATCCGATGATGGACTGCCATCAATACCCCACCCTGTGTTTTGAGGTTGTTATTTTCACTGTTTCTATCCCATCGATAGGGAATATAGTTATCAAGTCGTAATTCCTGATTATTGATTGAATCGTCCAGGTCGGTCTCTGTTAACAGGATAATATCATATTGATCAAGAGCTACAGCTTGTCCAAGTTCTGTTAATTTAGTTTTTAGGTCTCTGACATTCTGATAATATATTGATAACCTACCGCATCTGGTGTTTACTTTATTTTCCTTATCCTGTACTTGTGGTTTGTTTAGGTTATGCATTGCCCTGTCAATGCCTACAGAGATCTGACTTACTACTTCCCGTCTAAAAAACTTCTTCCCAGACCAAAATTAAAACGACTATAAGACACACCACGAGGCTAAAAATTAGTTTCGTAGACCTGCTCTTTTAGTGAGGGATCTACACCAACCATAAAAAATGTTTTCCTGGTATCAGTCATCCTTTTAGGGATACACTTTTTTACATATACTTCATTTTGTGTGTTTGTATGCTTAGTTGTTTAGTTTTTTACAATGCTTTCCGTGAAAATGCCGTCCCGATTATCACCCTTCAGACACAAAATCAACCAAACTTTTTTGTTTTCATTTGCACCACTTAAACCCGAAATATCATCAGTCACCTCACGGCTTCTAACAAACATTTTCTTTTTGTTTTTTATACTCTGCTGGTGATTTCCATTCTTCTTTCTCTTTGCACCAATCTCTGATGTGGCACTGTTTTGGCCTGATGAAAAACGGCTTTTGTGATAGCGTGGAATTTGGAATTCAGCTTTATCGTTTTCTTCACTATTTAGCCGACTTTGGGGATCATCGTTGTCTTCAGTGATGGTTATATTGGGGGGGGGGGGAGGACCTTTGTAGAGGCCGTGGCTGTCGATTCAAGGCCGTTTCTAGAGCCCCCAGCTACTTCTGTATGGGACTCGTAATGATTTCCAGGTTTGTTTACCCGCAGTACTGATGTGGAACTTTTCGAACTTTCCATCTGTTTTTCCAGTTGCATTGCCGTTTTACGCCATAAATCGCAGTTTTCACTCAACACTGCATTCTTTTCTTCCAAAATTTGTGCCATTTTTGTGAAGATTTGAAATTTCGGTATCTTTGTTCTGTTTTGATTCCGAGGATTTCCGCACCATAACCTCTTTATCGGTAGAAACGTGTTTACATAAAGTTTTCTTTAATTCTGTATTTTGTACTAAACATGAGGGGTGGAATTGTTCCCCTCACTTAAGGCACTTTGATATGTCCACCACAATGGATTTTTTACAGTGCTTACACACAGATTCTTTCGAATTTTCGGAGCGATCTTTTATTACACCACCATCGGGCGCCATCTTGTATACAAATGGATTTGAAATTGGATTACACTTTTGTATTGCTCTATTCAATGGTGGTATCTAGTTTGGAATCCGACGTTTCGTCTTCAAGGGGTTTTCATCAACTTTCTTTTTTTAAATACGAAATTTAATTTTTTTATCGTTTTTCAGATAATATTGGCGTTATTAATAAGAATGTTTTAATTTTAATTTTTTTAAAATTACTTATTTTGCTTTGACGTAATTTTAAATAGTTTGTTACTTTTGAAATTTTTACATTCTATGAAAATATATATTTTTTTAGATCGTGGAAAATTAAAACCTTTATTTTTAATAAAAATAAAAAATAATAAAATTAAATAAACATGCTTATTTATTTTTACCCCAAAGCAAAATAAATAATTAAAAAAAAAATAAGAAAAATTAATCTGAAAAACGAAAAAAAAATTGTGTTATTATTTAAAAAAAGGAAGTTAATGATGATCCCTTGAAGACGAAATGTCGGATTCCACACTGCATACCACCATTGGATAGAGCAGAAAAGTGGCAGTGCAATAGTGCAATTCAATTTGAAATCCGTTTTTAAATAAACTCAGGAAAAAAAAATAAAACGATTTTTCAATATTTCAGTTCATTCCGGAAATACTCGGGATTTTATAACTTTCTAAACGGCAGAATGTTAGGTACCTAAATGCGCAATTTTGCCCTAATTTGACCGACACTGTGTCCCTACGGTTCTTGAGTTCCCTATACATAGACGCGAATTCTAACTGGATATCGAAACTGAAAAGAATTAAGATTTCGATATAAATATCTTAAGCGAGGCAGACATGCTATCTAGTTTTATGGAGATAAGAAATTTAATTTCAAGTTTTGCTTTCAGGACATAAAGAAGCAAATAGTCCGAGAATATCATGAAATGAAGAAAGATCTCGAGCACCAAAGGGCCAAAAATCGATTCCAGTACTTGCACGAGAAACTGTCGCACATCAAAAAGCTCGTCAGCGATTACGACCAAGCTCAGACAGGTCGTCAAGTGCTAGCTCCTTTTGATCATAACCACTCTTTGAAAGAGGAGAAATTAGGATATTAAAAAAAGTGTTTTCTCGTTTTAGTGCGCGATAAAAAGGTTAATTGTATGAAAAAAACTGTTATTTTGTTCTAATTTTTTGTTAAATTTTGTTTTCGGGTTTAGTGTTGTCAGTTTGTTGAAGAGTGATGAGCTTGCCCTTTTAGGACAGTTTTGATATACTTGCTGGTTACTTTAAGGATTATTTTGTGTAATCGAATGTTCTGCAATGATACGGGTCAGCGATGCTGTTTGGTACCGCCCTAGACGCCGGTTGAGATTATGAATCTAAGAAGAAGTGAGTATCGTTGCATACAAAAATATGCTCTTGTATAACCCTAGAAAATTGTCATCAATATGTTTTATAATATAATAGAGATCTTTTTTGGGTTACTTAAACCAAGATTTGCGGGTAAAGTATATTACTTTTGATTTTTGCCGGTAAAGTATATTACTTGTGATTTATGTTATGGAAAGTGACAAGAGTGAATTTTAATAGGCACCCAAACATTCTTTGGCAAGATTTGCCATGAAACGATATATTACTCAAAGCTGAGCAGGCAGACATTTCAGTTCATAGGTTTTTACAGTATCTGATATCCACTCTGCTCAGTTGTTTTATTTGGATTGTTAAATGAAACGTAAAGTCTGCTTTATAACATTTTCACTTTCAGGGTTGTATCGATTACTTACTTCTGAATCTTACAATTTATTTTGTTTTTTTTTCTGGCTATAATATATTATAACAAGATACATCATTGGAGCTAATTTCAAAGCAATCATGTTAAAAACATCAACGAAAAATGTTCCAACCTAAATTCTCGTAGTCTTTCATTTAACACCATTTTTTCAGGAATCAACATCACCCCTTGCTCAAACCAAATGTGATAGCCAAATTGAAACAACACAACTTGTCAAATTATCACTCCAGTTTTGGCACAGTACTGGATGGTCTATCTTGCCTATTAAGTAAACTGCTATCTAGTTACTATTTACTAATTTAGACAGAAGATAATGAACCCATTGAAATCTACTAGCAACATATCCGTCACTATGTTATTGGGATATCACAGTCCAAAGAAGTATTTTTCTCCTCTATACATGCAATTTCATAACATGGGTGCTACAAAAATTTAGATTGTGATTGATCTATATCTGTTATAATACATATTTTCACTTGTACTGCATAATATTATTTTAGTAATTACCCTATTTAAAAAAAAAAAATCATTCTTTTTTCTTGTAGTATCTATGGTAAAGTTCGTCCTATCATATCTTTACGATTATCCTGACTATCTATTGTACTATCTCATAGCACATATCTTGTTTTTAGTAAGCTTTAAATCGGTATATTTCCGTGGTGCCATAGATGTGTATGCAATTTTCATGCTTAGTCTCATTGCACAGTGAGGGTCATATTTATGTACTAGTTTTTATATAGAGTTTCTTATGACAGGTTGTGAAGCCCTTGTATCTAAGAATTAACAAATTCATATCATCCTACTGAGAAGTGAAATGACGAAAAAGTTATGTTTGAAGCAATTGTGAGTCTGTCAATGCCACATTTAAACTCCAAATAATGTGAAATTAATTGTTTTGAAGATCCATTAAAGAATGTTATGCGTTAACGCACCCAAACAAATTTTATTCTATCAATTTAAATTTAGCATTTCAAATGTGGTGTGGTAGGTAAATCAAAACATCATATATAACATTCTTGCAAAATTATGACTCTCAAAATGCCAATATAATAGTTAATAGTCATGTTGCTATAGCAAATAATGTTGTTGAGATTACTTTTGGCTAAAGATGTAAGTGTATAGAATTATTAGATTAAAATCCGTTGCCACTGTGCCAAATTATTTGTTGACATCTTTCAAGATAGTTAAAAATACATTATCATTTTCCAATTTTTTCTTATATTTATTGTTGATACTATGTTTAGCAACTTTTTTTATATAAATAAGTACAACAGGTAAAAGCTTTAGACCGAAGATTCTATTGTTAAATATTATTAGATCATTTTAGTTATAGATAATTGAATTTAGCAAAAGTATTTGTATTGTTAGCTAACATTTTATTACTTTTTGTGGATGAAAGCAATCAATCTGTCAAATTTTACTAATTAGTTAGAGAAATTGCATACCAAAATGTTTGTCCTTCTGCGGTCTCATAATTGGAACATTGTATTTAATAGTTATTTGTTTTACTAGGCAGCAAAGTAGTAGATTGACTGCCGCGGCTGATAGTTCATAGCCGAGCGTAGCGAGGCTAGGAATTCAGCTAAGGCAGTCAATCTACTTTGCTGCCGAGTTGAACATATAATTTTTTCTCCGATTGTTTGTAATGATATATGTATATTGTATATTTGCAAATTATTACAATTCCCACAATCTTTTTATTTTTCCTGTAGTGACAAATTAAGACAAAATTTGATAGAAATCGCAATTGTTGGAACGGTTGGTTGCTATGGAAATGTATATGTCCATAATAATTATAGTTTGACAACTTATGTCAAACGTTTTATTCCCATGGAGACTAATCACTTTGCTGCCTAGGCAGCAAAGTACTTACTTTGCTGCCTGGACAGGAAAAGTAATACTTTGCTGATTGATATGTGTCTGCAAAATTAATATTTGCTGTCAATCGGAGAAAAAAGTATTTTTATGAATTTATTGGACAAAACTGGAAGTGTTGTCCATGCCTCAGAAGGTCAGCATAAGAATATGATCTGTTGATATGAGGCAGCTTCTTAATACATATTGACTTTATTATTTGAATTTTAAACTCCGAATACATTTTTGTGTAATGATGACCTAATATTGTTGTAAAATTTCCGGAAATATATTTTCGGAAAAACATGGAAATGTAGGAAATACACGGAAATATTGGAAATCGGTATTATAATTATATAAAACACTAAAAAAATAAGCGAAATAGGAATATTTATAAATGAAAAACATACCAAAACACAGAATGCTTATACATGAACTCAAATAAAGTTATTCTTCAAAAAAAATAGAAATAAAGGTAAAACTTGTTCAAAATATCTAATTTTTGACAAACAAGTCGAGCAGAGGCATATCTTCATCGGTGTCATCACACTCAATAACATCTTCTTGCCTGTCTACTTCCTCAAAATCTTCAATAGTATTGGAAATTAAAATTGACCTATCACCCTTTTCTATTTTCTTCAACAAGTTTTCATTGTGGGATACATAGAGTAGTTTAGCGGCTTTGTCATTGGTAAGTGACGCCACTTGTGATAATGAAGATGAAGAACAAAGTCCTTTCCACCAGGAGACTGGGTTATCAAAACTACTTTTCCATATAAAGTTATTTCCAAATAATTTGCCACTTCTACAGCGGTAGTTGGCTATTTCATCTTTCTTGCTCCGTTAAATTGAGTCTATTCTTTCAATTTCAATTTCAAACACGCTTTATTGTTACGAAAGAACAAGTTCTTATTAACAAAGCCAACATAAAAACTAAAATGTAAAAAAACGTATATCCAAGTAGCTTACAAACTAAATAAAAAAAAAATCACTATCAAGAGTGTACTAAGAGGAACGAACAACAATAAAATAAAAATAAGGGACATGAAAAAAAAAAATGCAACAAACAAATAATCTGGGTCATACAACACATTTAAATGAAAAAACAAAAAAAAAAACGTTTACATGGGCTTTAACAATAGAATTTTCTCTTTTGTCAGCAAACTCCAGCAATTCAGATTTGTCTTTAAGTGGGGACAATGCAAGGTGGTTCTAAATTACCCCTTTAATATCACGAAATGCCTTTACAGCAAAGTGAATAGTGCCATAATCTCTAATAATTGAAGACCAGCGAGTTTTTACAGGCAATTGTATAGCACCTGCATTTGGCTCTACGTTTTTGTTTTCTTTTTGTTTTGTTCGTAAAAATTCATACAGAACTTGTTTTTTCTTGATCTCTTTTGCAACATCTGTAACTTTATCGATTAGAATCGATGTAGTATCGATTTTAAGAAAATCATTACATGACAAATTGAGACCATGAAAAAGGCAACCACATGGAATGATATCATATTTTTCATTTAGTATGATTCCAGCACGTTGCATATTTTTTGCATTATCTGAAACGTACCGTATGAATTTGTTTGGGCCGTATTTTTCAATTATCTTCCCCATTTCTTCAGCTATATACTGTGCAGTGTGTCTTTGCAACTTAGTTTCGACAGAAGCTTCCAGTAGCGGTGATGGTGTAGTGATTATACAATTTATGACTCCTTGGTTCCTTACGTTGCTCCAGCCGTCGCTCTGTAGACCTAGAATTTCACTTTCATTGATTGTAGTTTCAACTTTCTCCTTTACTCGATTGAACTCTGCATTCAATTTTATATTCGATAGTTTATATCTACTTGGTAATACAAAACTTGGACGAATCGTCTTGAAGAACTTAACCCATTCGGCGTTCTCAAGGATGGACAACGGACAGTAACTGGCGTATTCGATATTTTCCTGTAAAAAAGGATATGGATTTAGAGTTTGCTTTTCTCACATCTTTTTATTTAAGTTATTGAAATTCCAATTCTGCTTTTTATTGCATAAATAAATCATCAAATCTGTGTAGGTACATATTTTGTTCAGATCATATACGAGTTTGGAATCAGATGATTTTTCCTTTTATTATAGTTTACAGTTTACCCCTCAAATAAAAAATAATAAAATTTAAAATAGATCGAGTTTTAAAAGAACTATTAACTCTCGCATTTTTTATTTTTCTTTGGATTCCCGTATATTAGCAATAATCTACACTTACTTGATCTTTTTTTGGAAATTCGGTCAGCAAATTCAAAAATACTTCTAGAAGTCCCTGGTTTCATTAAAGAAGTAGCAGGTTTAATGATTTAATTCACAACATTGGAAGTAGATGGGGGTGGCATTTTAAGATCAAAGTCGATACTGGAACTGCTACTAGTACTGCAAGTAGCGGTAAAACTTGAGGTTGACGGTTGTGGTGGTAGTATTTCGGGAACTGACCATTCTGATTCAGACGCAATAACAGTGGAATTATCACTCAAAATGCTTTAATTTACCAACACACATTCATTGTCATTGTGGCTTAATGAGGCATTTTCTGCTTCGTCACGCAGGTCACGCTGCATAAATTTCATTTTAATTTGCTTTAGGACAGTTTTTACAAACTTTACTTAAATGTGACTTCATCCTGGACGCATTTGTAAAGAACGTTTTATTGCGAACATTGTTTCCTTTAGAAATGCAATACTTCCAAACAGTGTCTTTTGTTTCCCCATTTTAAAACACACTAACGATCGACGCTATCAAAAAATAAACTTCCAAATCTCACCAATAAGTTGGTGAATCATCGAGCTCGGTATATTCACTATATATGTGTTTGTGAAAATTGTTCTATAGTAAGTTTAGTGCTTATAAGGTTACAAAAATGAATGATATATTAATAAACATCGGATTTGAATCGTTTATGAAAATATTAAAATATTTCCGATATTCCCAATATTTCCGAGACAGGTTCGGAAATCTCCAATATTTTCATTTCCATGGAAATATTTCCAATGGAAATATTTGCATTTACAACACTAGTACCTAATAATGCGTGACTTAATGTACTATTATGAGACAATATGATAGGAAAAGGAAACAATGGGGAATAGGTCAATTTTAAATTGCTCAAACTATATATCCATTTAAAATATTAGCTAATGATCAGGCCTAATAATTGTTTTTGTTGTGACTTAAAATGTATACCCTATTTGTAAATATTATTCTATTTTAATGCAGATGTTGCTGCTTATTCTAATGGTCTAAAGTTTTCCTATTTTGGTTTCTTACGTCGATATTATCTACTTGCAGCTAAGCTGTTAAAGAACATCTGTCTTTAATTCGTCCACTTTTTATGGTATCATTTATTTTATACCTTAATTTGATAAATCAAACTGAACAAAACCCATAAAGACAGTTGTGCTTTTCGTAATGGATGTTTAAACTAAGAAGTGGGCAATATAAGCAATAAGTTGCAAGAAACCATTAAGTAGTAAAAATGTGTTTCTAACTGATTTTTTTTTTTTTTTGAAAGGTGATAAGCAAGTGGATGTGCAAGTTATCACTGCTTTATCACTTAAGTCCAAAGTAAATGTCCAAATATGACATAGGTTAATGATTATTGTTGTGAATAGGTGCCTTTCCAGAAATTGTTTGGTGTTCTTTATGAAAGGCTAGATAATTTAGCAGTTACTATAAGAGTATTAACAAGAAATTTTTAAAGGGTTTTTCAGGTCAATTAAAAAAGCTCAAATTGACGCACCAGGAAAAAATGCCTTTTCAGTGTAAAATTTAATATTTGAAACATGGGAAATGAGAAGTTAAAATTGCAAACAGCATTACTTTTCTTGATATGACGTATAGTTAGTTGACAAATTAAGTTTAAATTTAATACAAACCTGGTGGATTTTCTTGGTTACTCCAATTTTATTTAGTAATAACTAGTATAATTGAAACAGCTGAAATATATTTTTTAAAGTTTCCTATTGATTGATCCTATTCTTTTCTCGTCACATGATAATCTGTGCAATTAGAGTATTAACACCATAACTAAATTCTTTTTATCCTTCATAAGTATGCATATGAATGCATTACTATGTGTTTAAATGATCAATAAAAAAAAATAGGGGTAAGAGATGCATTAGTTAAATTGTTTAAGTCAATTTTACCATCAGATTATTAATATGATTATTATTATTACAAATATTAAGCATCTGTTTCATTTTTGAAGTAGACAAGGATAAATTTTTATTATCAGCGGCCAATTATTTAATGAAAACAATTTTTGGCGTTTAGTAGTGGCCTTAAAGTACTCTTGGCCTTATTCAGATAGATTAACTCTGAAATATGCAATACATTTTACATTAAATTAGGATTAGGCATAGTTTGTCTCTCCTTTTTTTTTAAGCAATTAGTATATTTACAGCGTTTTAATATAACAATAATTATTGAACGTAATACTTCTTTTTTGTTTCAACCCATGTGACTCAAGATAAAGTGAATAATCTGTCATAAATGTGACACAATTTTTTTTATTTTTAAGTATATAAATTGCTCTCTTAACTTAATTTAGTAGTGATATGACAGCAGCCTTTTTGGGCATAAATTGCTTGAGCCTGCTTTAAAAAGTGCCTATATTATATTATAGTAGAAGCGCCAAAGATTTTTTTAGTAAAGAAATTAAGTTATTTTGTTAGAAAAGCATTTTCATTTGAGATTTCTTAAGCCTGAAAAATCGTAACTTATGGTTTCTGGGAATCGCACCGAATCTTTCGTATTTGAAACGATAATGTAACGCGTCCATTAACAGAATGGCCTGCATTTCACTTTGGAAGCACAATGGTCCAGGCTTTTCTATAATCTGACGTCCCATATATCTATATTTTAACTGTGATGGCGTTAAGGCTCATTCATGCAGCACGATTTATTTTTATTGTTATTTCTTTTAAAATTTCCTAGAACTCTTTTGAGATGTCCTACAACCTGCCAATTTTATTGGATGGAGCATATTGGACTGGTTGAAAGATGAATAATAAGATGGAAGTAATTATCGATTTGTAGTGGCTGAAAACATTTTCGGTACTAATAAAATGCCTTAGAAAGACTCGTCAGATTCTTAAAATGACTTTGTTCATACTGATAAGAAATTGATGTTTGAATGGTCTTCCGTTTCGATATTTGTCTGATTATTTTATTTAACGCAAAGCCCTAGATACGGAGTTGGTAGCGCGTCCGTTAATTTCATTTATTATTTTTCTTTTTAGTTAATATTTTTCGATCATTTTCCACCTTAATATGTACATACTTTCGATACAGTAATCAACTCACTTGTATTTTTATACTTTTTTTCTATGATCAAGCCAAGCATAGATTACAATAATAAGAATGAGTATGCATTTCTCTTTAAAATTTGAACGTTCATTGTAGATGGGCCAACAATGATTAATTTTGTGGGACAGTATCTACTTTTTACGTATTTTTTCAGCCAGTTCAATATAACTCACGTCAAGAACTGTCCTAGTAAAATACTAATTTCGCGCCAGACGTGTATTATTACTATTTTTTTGTTAATCGAAAAAAGCGATTCGGTTGTGATTGTACATAAATCTGATAATATGATGACGACTTCGGCACGTCCTTGATGCATCATGATATATTTAATGACTAAACGCTGACTTATATGGTTATGTTTGTTAACAAAATAAAAAACTACAAGATAAAAATGGTAATGCTCCACCGATTTTATTTAAAATGTACAAATACCAAAAGTTGTGGGCTAATATGCATACTGGAATATAAAATGCAGGTTTGTAAATATACAGATGAATCCATCAGTTTAAAACTGCTTTTGTTATTGTCAATTAGTGGAACAAGCAAATATTGTTTCCTGAAATGGAACACTTTATTTATTTCTTACACTGGAAACTTCCAAATTCTATTTCCGTATTTAATGACTTGAAATTATTTTAATAAAACTGTCAGAGATGACGTCAATGCACCCTATATAGCTTACTATCGTATGTAAAAGTGTAACAATAGATTAGTAATAGGTATCGAAACTGTTCCTAAAATGATAATAAGCAGTGTGACAGAAAAGTTATTAATTAGTGTTTGCTTTTCAAAATTGTTTGACTTGCCAACTGCCAAAACATAGTTCGGAAAATACTGTTTTTGTGGACGATTAGTCTGCGAGTTCAAAAAATAGATTCCTTACACATTGCGTATCTTTTCCATATGACTTGTTGATGTCATCATTGTATTTATTTATTTATTTATTTGGTTGGTTAGTTGAAGAGTACTCGTGGCAATGTTTTTCCTTCTGCAGACCCCTCAGCTAAGGAAACTGTGGCGCTTTATGTCTATGGTATTTTCATCTGATTAGCGCCCTGTGAATTGTTTGGCGTTGGATAGCAGATGAAATACCGTGATCTGTCGTGGAATTTTACCGATCGTCTTCTGGTCCTTTTTGGAAAATAGAGAGAAACTTTTATGTTCAGTGGTCTTAAAGAAAATATTTTTTTGTGAAGACTTATTAAAGCTGGGCGATCAACCACCAGAAGAAACATTCTGTCGATTTTGGGTTTTGGTTGCTTGATTAGAAGTGATTTTTTAAAATGTTGAATGTAATCCGTTTCATGTTTTGACAGCTATTCTATTCTGCAAGCCTCACACAGGCCAACGATTAGGGTAAGTTTTAACATCAAGTATATGTCATGCTTAATATTTTGGATTCGTTTGCCTTTGTGTTCGTCATACTTGCGTTTTGAAAAAAACTGTAACCTTACAAAACTTGCTTATGTCGACTTATGGTTTGAATTTATAGTAGCTTTCACATTGAGTAATAAAATCCACAATTAGGACGGCTTGGGCCGCTTAGATTTATAATATTATATTTTCATCTATTGAGTTTCTGCACCATAAGACAGGCTCCTGAGAGATATTTTACACAGTTTTTCGCTTGGACAGTAGTAGTTTAATACGAGCCCCGTTCCATTTCGGTTGTCCCGATTGACAAAAGTATTAATTGTTGAGCTATTAAAAACAGGGAGTTTCTTCTGTTGTATGTACTTTTTATTCTTTTTCAAATATTTTAGAAACTATTACAAAAGTTATGTCTTAATGTATGTCATTATTACACAAAAAAAAGATAAACAAATGTGAGCAGAGAAGTTTCAATATTCAACATATTTTCAAAGACTACCATTGCGTATCATCCCTTTTATTTTTCATAACAGCCATAATCCTTTGAGACATGTCGTTTACTAGGTTCTGGCAGGACTAAAATTATCCCAAATTTTTTGCAATCGTACTTTTAATTCCGCGACAGATCTAGCTAGATTTGCACGCTACTGTTTTTTCATTTCATGCCAAAGTGTTTCTATTTGCGATAAGTCAAAACTACTTGAAACCCATTCTAAAAGTGAAATATTATTGTCGGAGAACCATTTTAAAGCTTTCTTTGACTTATGACATGCTGCTCCATCTTGCTGAAAAATGAAGTTTTCCCGAGGGGCTAAAGTTTCTTCTCTTGTTGACAACAAAGACTCTTCTAAAATATTCAGATACTTTTCTGTATTGACAATTCCATTTATGAAATGCAGTTTTCCCACTCCTCTTGCAGACATTGAGCCCCACACCATCACAGATGCCGGAAATTTTACTTTTGGCTTCATACAATCTGGATGAAAAGCTTCATTCTTTTGTCGAATGATTCCACTACGCTCGTCCCCCACACAAACTTCAAAGCGAGACTCATCACTCCAGTGTATGCACCTCCACTGTTCAGGTTTTCAATTTTTGTGCTCCTTAACCCATTTAAGTCTATTTTTCTTCTGCTTTTGAGCCAATAATGGCTTTTCCTTGGCCTAAGTAAAGAAGATTAAAATTCTGGAAAATGCAAATTGAACAAATTTGTTACAAAACCTGCCTTGTATGCCTGAAATCCTAATTTTTGAGCCTCTCTGTGACATGTGGATCTTGAAACACGTCTACCCATTGCATTGCTCCAAAGTATACTTAACTGATCATAGTTACCGTGTCTGTTTCCCCGAATTATTCTTTTCAACGCACGTTTATCATTGTCTGTTAATTTCGTTTTTCTTACGTACCGTCATTTAGGGACAATTGAACCACTTGTTTTATATAAGCGAACAATATTTCAAACACCGTATTTTGACATATTTACAAATTTCGCGATTTCAGAGTACTCTTTTCCATTTTTGTATAAGTTAATTACGATTAATCGAAGTTTTTCATCAGTATCTTTTCTCCGTCCTTTTTTTAAAGTTACACCAAAAATATTTTATTATGGCATCCCTTCACACAGCCTACCTTATTGTTAGTGGATTTTATATCTAATGAATAGAATCGCTATGTAGGCATAAACAACTTTATTATCAACAACACGTTTATTGCCACTATATTAAATATCATTCAAAACATCGATTTTCATCTCTTTTTGCACATGCCTCTGGAAAAAAATGGCGATAACTCAAAACCAAGTTGTTGATGTTGTTACTAAGATCCTAAGTATCTGATTAATTGTAAAAATCGTCACAGTTTGATAATATTCATAAATTTCAGTGTCCAATTTGTATGACACGTTACGAAAATTAGCTTTTTCCTAAATTAAAAATAATGTTGATGTGATTAATGTCGAAATTAATTTATCTTGTATAAAATATTGTATGCACCTTGGTCAAAAATAGTGTATATCCCTTAGCCTGTAATAGGCCTCAAGATATTCGTCACACGCGATTAAGCCTCCATTACGCCGTGGATACATGATTAACTATTTTGTGCCCTATTTTAATATCTATCTTAAGCACTGACAACCAGGTACATACTTCTAAAATTGACTGAGAGCTATGTTACTCAAAGCATTGCAGTGAAATCTATAATAGTTGCCAAAGGCAAGTTGGCATATTATTGATTCTTTGAATGTCTTTGTTTTTATATGCTTGATATGAGGGCTTTTTTATTAAAAAAGACCTCATAATATTAATTATTTAATCACGTGCATTGTTAGTTTATTAGACTGTTTATAAATATTCCATCTTTTATTCTGGGAAAACTTATGTTGTATTAACCCTAGATTTGATAAAGTAAGGTGACATAAATAACATAACATAAAATAACATAACGAATCAGATTATGTGAAAATCGAATTTTAGGATTGGTAATTTCCATGAAAGCTACCTTCTATACCTTTACACATCTTAATCACCGAGCTTCCGGCATCTATGGCCGCCGATGATCTAAACAGTTTTCGGAACGAAATAGTTTCGAAAAGCTGCTGATCTTTGTTCTAGTTTGGATAAAATCCCACAATTTTGGTATTGCCTTTTTTTTATTGTTCAGCTTCCAGTCGATTCTGATCATCAATTTTCTTTTAAAGATGCTCATTGGCGTTATATATTATACGTTAAAATATACCTTAGATTTAAAAATATTCCGACTTTTTCCTAATGTCTCGTCATTTTTAAATTTTTATATTTTAGTTTTTGAAATTTTAGTATCAAGAAATTGTTTTTTATATGGACCCTTGAAGAGTTGAGGAAACATTCCTATGAACAAAAATAGCCATATAAGCTTGCGTAAAGTATACCATGTATATCTATAATTATTATATAATTAATATGTAGGAAATATGCTTATAATCAATTTCAGTCATCTAGCTTTTCATTTTGTGAAAATAGCAATTATAAAAATCCAAAAAAAAAAACAAAATATAAATTGTAGGAGTTTATGGGTAGGCAACGTTATTATTGGCCAAATTACAAGTAGACAGCTTATATAGTTGATAATTTTTTTCTTAGTCGAATGAAATCAAAAGAATTTGTGAATCTTACTCGTAGAATGACATTATTTTCTGTTTTTAATGCTCATGTGCAAATCTCACTAAAGTAATCTCTGAATTAATCTTCCCGACATAGTGCATACTTCATGGAAGATCATCTGAAAGCTATATAGCAAGATTATTTATTTTTTGGTATATTATCTTTTTATCTGAGCAATACTAACGTTCAAACTTGTTTAATATTTTATTTTAACGATAAGTTAAAGGTGGCCTAAAACGTATATTTACCTACAACTCCTAATAATACATAATATGTCGTTAATCTTGGGAGTTGTGTAATTTTTATTTGTAAGGATTGATTTTATTTGTTACAATTGGTTATATTTTTAATGTTATTGTGATTAATATTAAGTCAATGAGGACGGAATACTACTTATTATAATGGGATATATTGTACCGATAATAATTCCTAGAATTCGCTATTGACGGCTGTCGAATACATGTTCTGCTTGAATATTTTCTGTTCCTTTTGTATCGTAGGAAATATTTGAGCTTTAAGAATGTTTGTAATACATTATCACAAAACAAAAGTTCTTTAGTTCCCATTATAATTGTGGTTATATCCCGAATTTGGTAATTTGTAAATTACATGACACACAGATTAATGTTAAAAATGGTTCATTGATTTAATAAAATGGTTTGGTAATAAATAATTTAAAAAGATAGATTTATATCAAAAATATTTGTCCAGTGACCATATTGTAACGTCGTAGGATATTTGAGCATCTTGCTCTCTGTTTTATATAGTTTAAAGAACATATATGCCACATAATATAAAGAGACAGAAGATAGAAGTAATGTATATGCTTGGAACAATATGTAAATATCAATATTATCAACTGTAAATGTCTATTTATGTCCAATTTAAAAAAACAAAAGTGGCTTAGTTTTGTAACGACATATATCGTTTCATTGTAAATTTTTGACTTATATTCAATATATTATATATATGAAGCATCATACTAAAATTGTTTTATTTATTTATAATTTTATTTCCTTATTGTACTTGGTTTGCGTCATGTCATAGAGGACCCAGAATTTATGGTTTTCAATATAAGTTTTTATGTGATTATTTTCAGCAGATACAGGTTCTATTACCGTGTCGCCCACGCTCTCACAATAATTTGCTGGACAGAATTAAAATTAATAAGAGCTATAAGTGGAAAACAACGTATTTATTATAATTAAAGCACTAAAAATATTTGTAATAGGTTACCTAAACATATTTATACATTTAAATGCTATTTAAAAAGGTAATGATAAACTAGCAAAATGAAAAAAAAAATGAGCGAGTCTGCTAGTACTCGAGACACTGATGTGTAAACATATCCTATATCGACATCATCGACATGAAAATCTAATGCCACCTTAGGCCCCGTCACGTCAGAATATAGGCAACCACTTATTTGCAATTGGTTGCCTATATCCTGGCGTTGGAATGGACACGTTTTACACTAACAGTTACACAGCCTGCAAAACACATTCTTGTCACGTCGCAGATACCGCCTGACGTGCGTTGTTTAATGTTTACATTTATAACATTTGCATTAGAATGTCTAAAGCCACGTCCACACGTGTAACCGAACTGTAATGAACGCCGATTTACCCTATTCCTTTACTTACTGAGAATTCGGGTTTTTCTTCTCCTCCTGTTCATTAGCTATAACCGGGTTCGCATTACCAGTGTCTTGACACCCTATTTCGTCGTAAAATAATCCACCTATACACTTGTGCAACCACCCATATTTCGCTTCCTAGTTGAAAACCACTTTATGCCTCTTACCAGTACTTAATTCTATTCTCAGGTATATTAAATAAAATTAAATGAATGTAAGCCACATCAGTGGCTTACAATAAAGGGAGCATTTAAATAGTGGCTAAATTTATTCGCTTATTTTTTAATATGACCTCGTATCGACAGCGCCAGACAATCAAACCTTTCACTGGTATTATTATTTAGACACTGTGCATTTTTTCCAGTGTATCAAATTTCCTAGAATATTATATTTTACTAGCCAGTCATACAATTATGGAATAATAATATAAATTCAATCAGCAATATTCTTTTCCGCAGTGAATTAATTAAATAAAATACGAAGTATGCTAGCACTAATTATTTAATGGGATACTCATTTAATTATCGAATACATACAGCAATAACGGTTTCCCAATATAGAGGCACTCTACGCCTCATTATTTAAATTAAACTTACTATCTAACTTGAGCACTGAATTGTTTTACTGAAATACTCATGAATTCTTGCCAACAGACAACGATAAATGTTTTCAAATATACAAGCAATCTACACATTATGGTTTAAAACTACATTTACTGTCTAACTTGAGCACTGAAATGTTTTACTGAAATACGAAATTCTCGCAGACATACCACAATAAATGTTTCAAAATATACAAGCACTCTACACATTATGACTAAAAATTAAACTTACTGGCTAACGCTTAATGTTCACCCAGAACCTGCTTCTGAAACCTTCATTGCTTCTGTTTGACCACGTTTCCCCTCGACGGATGACGAATTTCAACAACGTTTCTTATTTACATTACTTTTTGAACCGACGACATGAATTTACTTGATTACTTAGTTATTTCCACGAGCCTTGAAACTGAAAGGCACTAATTTCGGTTTGGTCAATACTGTAGCCATAGTACCGACTAGAAAATTTTGGATTTGCTCATTACGACCTATTGCAACTGGTTTTGAGAATAAAGCTGGATTTATAGATTGACATAACATAAGCATAAGAAGTTAAACATTCATATTTAAGTTAGGCAATTTATAGATCAACATAAGACACAACATAAGCTTGACATAAAAAGTTGACCAATGTTCAACTTATGCTATGCGCTTATGTTCGACCAATGAAAACACAGAATTTTAATCATATTTACCTTTTGAGAGAATGACATATGCGATGTTCAATAAAATTTGGTGTTTTGGCTTTTTGAATGCTTATTCTTTTTGAGAATGGTAAGGATTTATAAATTGATATACATATATAAGACTATAAAATACTTCTTTAAAAAATTTAAAACAAAATTTGATGGTTAGTATTTTCAATTTACGGCTCAGGCGCAACATAACACAAGCCCATTTGTAAATCAACCATTTCTTGTAATGTGCTTCTGCTAGGCAATGACTATGCTATGCTTATATTATGTTAATCTATAAATCCAGCTTTAGACTGCTTTTTCTTCGATAATGTCGCGCTTTTATAGCAGGTTTTTGACGCATTTTGTCCCCCAGAAAATCCAGAATCTCTGTACACCTGCATCAAAAAAAACACGTGATGTTACGCAACTTTGCCCTGATTTCGGCGAAAACACGGTTCGAGTTCTAATTGGTTTTATTTTCCATTTCTCCAAAGAATTCTGTATTTTTCCATACCTAGCTTTGGCTTTTTAATTCACGTGTTCAAAGTTCAAGAAATATTCGATCCTTATAAGGTAATATTCTTTTTCTTTCAATTGAATTCGCTGGACGGGAAAATAGAACCGCTCTGACCAATAAGGTTCTTTTTAAAGCAAGATTTGGGGAACCAGTTTCGTTGAATTTCACAAACAGACATTTAGCGGCTCGCCAGAATAATCGCGTTACGAGGTTCGCTCGCGTCCTACGTAGACGATTCGAACGAACCTTTGTTCGCGACGACGTTACGTTACGAGGATCGGCTACAAGTGTCGATGCAGCTTAATATTACACTTCACGCATAGCACTTCGCTCGCATACCCTCCGCTCGCTTCGCTCGCTACAGGGGCGCAACGAACAAAAACATCAAAGATATGCCCAAAATCAAGAAAAGAAACTACAAATATAACCTCAAGAATATGAAAATAGGATTAAAACTAACCGTGAAAATCAACACGAGCGAAGCAGCGGGTAAAAGCTAAAAGTGTCCTATGTCCTTTACTATACTCTTGAAAATATCTGCACAAAATTTCATGAAGATCGGTTAAGTAGTTTACGCGTGGAAAATAGGATTAAAACAACCGTAAAAATGAACGCGAGCGAAACCGCGGGTAAAAGCTAAAAGAGTTCTATGTCCTTTACTATGAAAGCGTAAGAAATTAACAATCAAACAAACACATTAGCATTTATAATATTAATTAGGATATTCTTTAATAAAACTTACTGACAGCATCAATCAGAGTGCATTAATTCACTGCACAAATTCGACACGAAAACCTAATGCCACCAGGAATACCGTCAACCTATGAACACAGCTTATTTACTACCAGCTAATCATCTTGGGGTGGGGCATCCTCTGATTTGGGAAAGTCAATAATCAAATTTTGCAAATTTTAGAAGAGGGTCATGACTCAATATTGTTTTAAACGTCTGGGCATCTGAATAATACTTCTGAGAGTTCGTCTAATTTAAAATATGCTTTTTTAACGTTTAAAATCCGTTTAAAAACGATTTTAAATGGCAAAATTTCATAAAAATCTGAAATTTCCGGACTTTTCTACGACGAATTTGTCTTGGATTTTGAAGCGAAAATTCATTTTAAATTCAACCGCCTATTAAAAACAAGCTGTGCTATGGATCCAAATATACTGCGAATATAATATAATGAAAATCTAATACCGCCCTAGCGGCTAGCTTTTTAGAAGCGCCATTTGAGTCGTTGCAATCGTGGCCGTCCTGTATCAGCTTGCCCCTCAATGCGCACGGGCTATAATGTCACATCGCGTTTACATATTCCGTCCCCACATTTCCGTCCCCACACTTCCATCCCCACATTTCCGTCCCATTTGCCGAGTTTTACCCTCATACCGCCGCGTAAAAGGTTTACACATCAAAAAGCACCATCGGGAATCGAGTCCGGGCTGCCAAAACAGAGGTCTAGCATCCTAACTACTGCGAACCACCAGAGCTCTTGTTAGCAATTCATTACACCGTAAAGACATAGGTAAAATGGAGCGTAACCTAACGAAAAAACCCGATTACTTCCGGCAAGTCGGGAATGTATTGTGCAAGCTGTCTTTATCCGCTAGTCGTTTTACAAGGAAGCGCTGAAGGAGACTGCGCATGGTTATGATGTCACATCCGGGTTTCACACTTCCGTCAATTTCCCGAGATTTACCCTCATCCCGCCGCGAAAGATATGTGTACACGTAAGAAAAAATCATGGCACTGGAATCGAACTCGGACCGCCGCGCCGCGCAGAAACGCACCATCCAACCACTCAACCTTGAGGCTCGCTGAGAGCATTTTCCTGAACCATAATGACAGCTAATTGTCAGAAATGAATTTATAATGACCAGAAAAAAATAGATTTGCGGATCACATAGCACCACCATGCAAATATATTTTGATGTATAAACATCTTACGCGGCGGTATGAGGGTAAATCCCGGGAAAATGGACGGACGTGTGAAAGCGGATGTGGCTTGTGGCATCATAACTATGCGCAGTCTACTTCAGCGCTTCTTTGTAAAACGTGTTATTTCTAAGGCCAGATTATAGACAACCAATTCCAAATAAGTAGTTGCCTATATTCAGGCGTCACGCGGGCTAATGTGACATTATATTTTCATGTCGATGATTTCGATATAGGATACGTTTACACATCAGTGTCTCGAGTACTAGCAGACTTGCTCAATTTTTTTATTTTCAAAGATCTTAACGAGTCCTACCTCCTGACAAGTCATGGGCCGCGTGTGCATCACAATATTTGCATAAACATATTTCTGACAAATAGATTCAGACATCCGTGACCTGAAGGATATTCCCGTGTGTCTAGATTCATAGTGATATATTTTTATGTTAAAAACACGTTTATATTTTTAATATATTATAAAAACAATTCTAGCTTTCTTTCATTTATATCTCCAACTCCTAATAAGAATAAAAAGTAAAAAACTAAATGAAGACAAAAATCTTAATTTTAAAATTCTTGAGAAAATGGCGAAGGAAAATAGTATTATAAAGGATTGTGCTCAAAATTCGCCAGGGGGAAATTAAGTAGTAGTTAAGATACCGTATGATACGACGATTCAAGAAATAATGAATAACAACCTGTTTTGCTTCATCTTCTCGGACTACTGGATGTACACAATCAGTATTCTAATTATAATCTAGCTTCTAGATTCTTATATATTTTTTATTTTTGTACGTTACCTATAATTTAGACCTGATTTGAAAATATTTTTTTTTGTGTTACTCATAAATATAGGCAGACAACTAGTAAATTGCACTTTAGATTCGTACGTACTTTCCGAGATTTCTTTGTTTTTCGTGTACTTAAACATTTTTTTATTTTTTGTACGTTAGCTATAATTAAAAAAAAAACATTATTTTCGTACTATCCTACTTATAAATTATTTTTATTTCAATACTCGAGACACGAGACTACCGAGACTGAAGAGACTTGAAGTCTCGGTCTCGAGTTATAATTCCTAGTCTGGCCTCGGTATCGGTCTCCAATTTCGAGACGAGACGAGTCGAGACCGAGACTAGTCTCGTCGAGACCGAAGCACTATGTAAAACGTTTTTCTTGATTTTGAGCATGCCATGGGTTAGTTTTGTTTGGTTGCTCCCCGGAGCGAGCGGAGGCCGTTGCATGAAGTGAAAAAGAATTACAAATGAAAATGTAAACGTTGTGATGCGCGCGCAGTCCAAAACTTTGTCAGGCGGCAGGACTCGTTATGATCTTTAATAATAAAATATATGCCACCACCATCAGAAGAAGTTTCCTGTACCACATAAGAGGGCTTCGGAGTTGCGCGCGCATTACATTGCTGACAAACATCCTACTTTTGGGCATATATTTAATACTAGTATTAAATATATGTCTTTGGGAGTCTAACAGATTGCTGTCAACTGGTTGGTAGCTAAGTGGTTGGATGCTGCGTCTGCGATACGGTGGCGGCCCGGGTTCGATTCCAGTGGCAATGCATTTTTTATTTTTAAAATCATGGGTACAACCGTTGTTTGAATTACAACGCTTTTTTCTTCATTTTGCGCATGCCACGGGTTAATTTTGGTTAGTTTATGTTGTTTGTGCCCCTGTATAGCGAGCGAGCGAAGCGAGCGGAGGCACAGCCACCTATACGAAGTGGCCGTGGCGGAGGGCCATGCGTGAAGTGCAATATCAGACATTTTTTGTCAACAATGTAATGCGCGCGCAACTCTGAAGCCGTCTGATGTGGTACGGGTCAGGTTTTTTTACGAAATTTGATTAGAAAAGAGTGTACGACCATCAGCCACGATCAGCTATCAGCTGATTTCTCATTTCTGTCAATTATTTGGTCAGTCGTCAGTGTCAGAAATCGCGTAAAGAAAGATTAATGATACAAAAAAAATTGGTTATTTTTTGGAAGGTTACAAAATGAATATATAACGAGTGTTTGAATATTTTATTAAGATATCGCGTCTAACAAGTAGTTTGCCAATTAGTTTAATGCGCGATTCGTTACTTTTGTCCGTTCTTAGGAAACCGTGAACATTTTGTAAATATGGAACTTGGAGAGTGGCGTCAAAATGTTTTATCACAGTTGCATAGCAGAAATAAGAGAGAAACTCACTGTTTTCAGGATCTAGTAGCACAACGTAAGAATATTTCACTAAAGTTCTTTCGAGGAAGGAAATGCAATGACTCATAATACAAAATATAATGTTTACACATGAATTTGTTTTCCCTCCAACCTTCATAACATAATAAAGTCCTACATAATAGGTACACTATTTTTATCTGATTCTTATTCAATTTTTTCTTCCATATATGAGGAGGGATATATCTTTTTTCCTAGTTTGTATCCAATAATGTTCCGTTTACTGTGGTTTGGATCTCAACATGCTTAAATGAGGAGTGATACATATAGGAACAACCTCATGGGCACAAGGTATACTTACCTGACATTGCCCGTGATAATAATTCTATAGTAAACATTAAGCCCAAAGATTAGCTGCAGATATACTGTTATAATGTCCAAATTAACTGTTCATTGTACTGTGCCTATATTGTTGACACTACATTTATTTTAAGAATACTCACCATTGTATGTGCATTTATTTTAACATTTTTGACTTTTTGCTTTAGTTTTATTTGTATTCTTAATGCATTAATATTCATGACGTGAAGATGATTTATATAAGTACCTAAGTTATAAAAAGTAATTTAATTGAAATCAATTAATAATTTTAGATAGGTATTTACATACCTACATATCTTGATACAGATATTTAGCAGAGGTACTCAATGAATATATTAAATAATATATTAATTATTAAGCAAGCACTTGAATAAAGATTCATTTGTGGGCAGGCATGTCTTATTTCAGGTATTTCAAGATGCTTGCTTTCGTTAAAAACTTGATTTGGTTCATCCTGCCAAAATGTAAAAATCTCGGTAAAAATAAAAAGGGAAGTAATAAGTTATTATAAACTGTTCTGAATGGTAAAGGAATGCCAGTAAAATGAAAATCATATTATTTACCTACAGCATAAATGTAATATTTATTAACCAATTATTTGAGTAGGTACTTGGGTAATTAGTTAAGCAGTTTCAAAATTCTATTTCATAGAGACTTTACCTTCGTTTTTAGTGACTTTGAACTTTTCATTTTGATCTTCTAGAATTTGTCAGTCCTTTTAGTTTTTTGCTTAGATATCAGATCCAATTTTATTCATTTCTTCTTGCTTCTTAAATTTAAGAAGTTATTCCTGCTCTTTTTGTTTAACTTTATGTCTTCAGCCTTTAGGTTGCAACCTGAACCTTGTCCTACTTTTATTCTTGTTTTTTTTTCAATGGCTTACCATGTTATTGTATGTCTAAACTACACTCAAAAAAAATTGAAGCTCTCCAGTACAATTTAGAACCAATTAATCTACCTGTTGCCAATCTAGCTTTTGCTATATTACATCTATTCAATTTATTTTTAGACAACAAATTGTTTGAAAATGCCAATTCACTTCGACATGAGAACCTTCAACTGTCCATTCAAAATGAAAAGCTGAGAGTGGAGGGCGTAGATGGAAGATCCAATACGGCTACAGGTAATTTTTCTTCTTAATTTATAACTAAGTTATTTATCTAAGCCATACTATTCTATTTTCTAAATTGTTTTTGTTATGAACAAGCTTGACTTAGTACCATTTACTTCCCAATTTTGATCAATTTATGTTCCAAACAAGGTTACAAATGTCTACCGATTATTAAAAATTCAAAATTCATTCAATCGGTCTTCCAAAAATATCTAAAATAAAATATGGAGCTTTCAAAATTGCCACTTTTCCATTTAAGCTTTCAGGGAAGCAGCAAAATTTCATAGAACTTTGTCATCATAAATGCAAAAAATTAATATATTAAATTTGGATTCAGTCGAGGATTCAGTGCAGAAAGATCACTGTCATAACTCGTTACAGAACTGTTATCAGTGGTTATCCATATATATGTTTGTTTTCACAAAAACATTCTTTTTATTTATGATATAATATTGTATTTGGACATATCACTTCGTGGGATTCATTATTTTTGACTCACTCTTAGAAACCAGACTTACTGAAGAGGTCCAACAACTGAAACAGAAATTGTTAACTCAAGCTGAAGAGTTGACAGAACTTCATAGGAGAAAGGGTGAAAATGCTCAGCAAATTATAGATTTAAATGTAAAACTGCAAGACCGAGATAAATTAATAGCAACCAAAGATGTTAGGTAACTATATAAATGTAATAAATAATAAGTTAATATAGATTTATTTTAATATAGTAGAACTTCAATTGCATATGTAAGTTGTAAAAAAATGAATGTCATTTTATCTTACGTTATTAGTATATATGTTACAGTTAATATGAGACGTTAGTTAATTTGTGAATTAGCCAGATGCCAAGGATAAAACCCGAATGTGTGTTAGTTTCGCATATTATCCAGCGTAAACAAATTAACTCAAACCAACCCAAGGGTTAGTTTGTTTATGCTGGATAACTGAAGAATACGCGAAACTAACAGACATTCAGGTTTCATTCTTGGCATCTGGCTAATTCGCGTTTTAGCCAGCTAATTCGCCAATTAACTAACTTCTCGTTTTTCTTCACTTTTCAGTTTAGCCGAGTCCCAATCAAAAAATATAAGTTTAGAAGCCGAAGTAAGTATGTTATCACAAGCAAATAAAGAACTGAAATATCTGAATGATACTCTAAGGGATGAACATCAAGCCTTACAGTTAGCGTTTAGTGCTTTGGAAGAAAAACTAAGAAAAGTACAGGTATGGACACCATATACTTATTTTAATTTAATGGTTATTAATATATTTTGTGCATAAGAACAAAGCTTCTATAACACTCATTAGCGGCGCTGTGAAGCATTGCAAATCGCATGATACTAGGTCTATGTGACAGGCCTTATATATATTACTTAGATTAAGTTAAATAAATTTCCTGTATTTTTCTCAGTGACTCGCCGCTCCGCACAGAATTGTTTGTGAAGCTTAATGCTTGAATTGAATAATTGCAACTTAAAATAGATTATTTTACCGTTACCAATTAGCATATCAACGACCAGCGGACATTTCCTGGTAGAAACTGACGTCGGCAGACCGTTTTCATAACTTGCTTTTCAGAACGAACTATTATGTGAGATTTTCCAGTCGGGATGTCTAAGTACCACTGCAATTAAATATTTAGTTGATTGCACAAGTAAACTTAATTGCCATGAGTAAAGAAAGAAGTTGCTTGAAAGTAACTATAACTTGGCTAAAAATAAAATGTAATAATAATAATCATTTAAAATGTTTTATTATTATTTATTGCTAAACTTAATTGGTTAACTTACATTAGACTTATTTATTATATGAATTTTTATTTTTATTAAACAACAGATAAAAATAAATATGGAAAATTAACTTTTTCCCGATGTTGATTTCATTGTGGTAACTTAGTGTATGCAGTCATGGTAATTAGTGGACATTCTAGGGGAAATGAGTGGTAATTACTGGTAATTAGTGGTAAATTAGTGGTAATTTTTAGTATTTTAAGAAAATTTTAGGGTAATAAGTTGTAGTTTTGTAATATTAATATTATACTATGCCTTTGAATTTGCATTGTTTTACAGGAAATAACAGAGTTTTAACCAAACTATTTAACTAAGTTTTAGCTAAACTATTTTTCTGAGACCCTATTAGTGCCAGTTAAGAAAAACATCATTAATTTTCCTATAGGAGTATTTCTATTGCCTGAGAAGTGGCTACCTTGCAAAAATTTAACATCAATAACATCATCGATAAACCGTTGGCGCTTTAAAGAACCCCAGTTAAATATCGCCGCCTGATTCGCTAGATAAGCACGTGTGTTACATTAGCAATGTTGTTTACGTTTTTTCACTTCACGCATTTGTATTCATGCAACAACAAAAACCAACCCAAGGCATACCAGAAGACTAACTAATCCAAAAAAATAATTAATAAAAACCTTGTAAGGGCCGGGCGTCGAACACATTGGTCCGCATTCTAAACGGCGGGCGAGGGAGTTATAGCCAATCAGGCGGCGCGGCGTTATTCAACTGGGGTTCTGTAACTCGGAGGTTTCTTAAATACGTAAACCGTTGGAGGACGCAGCGGTCAGCCGTTTTTCCTGCTGATTTTAAAGCTTTTAAGGCCTCATTTATACTTACTACCAAAAATATGTAATTTGACGGTATTTAACCTTTACTTGAGTCGTCATTTAAAAAAACATTTCGCCATTTTTTTGTCAAAAAACATGGTTTTTGGATGTTTTTCGCGAATATCTCTATTATTATGAAATTTTTGGAAAAATGTTTAAAAGTCGATGATACCTCTCTTTTGAGTAAAAAGATTCTTATGACATTTTTGGCATGACGTTAAATAACGGAGATATTTTGAAAAAAGGAGTAATTTTTTAAAAATAATTTTTTTTACCTCTATATATATAGTTTTGAAAATTTTATTTATATGTTGATAACATGCAAATGGACCCCTTTATCTGTTTCGGAGATAAAGCGAAAAAAAAAATTAAAAAAATAAATTCGAGCACAAAAAATTCTAAGCTAAACAAAAACACACCTACGATAAGCCCTGCCCGGGTTCCTATATTCATTGCATTATTTTTTGTTAATTAGGTCTCGGGAATCGGGAGGGCTGGGTTTGTAATAATCATTTCGGACAACAGCTCGGATAATTAAGATCGATCTTCGTTTCAGGTAAGTCGATCAATCTAGTAATTATCCTTCGCTGTTGTCCTTCATGATTATTACACCATGTAAAAATTTACTTTATTAAAAAAGTCGAGATTTTCATTAAATCGGCTGTAATTCGAAAACCGTAAAAGTTAGAACTAAACGGTAAATGGCAAAAAAAGGATTTTTAGGGTACTGCCTGGCGTATTCCGTTCGCCATCGTACGACGCGACGTCTCGTTTTTTTTTTAAATTGACCAAACCTGAATTGATATTTTCTCAATTTTCTCGGTAACGGAATGAGATATATCTTAAAACGGTTTACGTCAGTATCGACGCTCTGTCTGGGTTGATCCAAACGCTTATAATTTTTTTTTCTCGATAGGACGCCAAATAATTCGATTTTTTCGTCTCAAAATTGAGCATTTTTCTTCAGTTTTGGCGACGAAATAGGGAATTTCGTAGGTGGATGATCTTTTTCGATTCGAATACTTTAAGAGGAGGTTTTTGGGTGGGTCGAGTTCGATTTTTGCATCTAAAGTACGAATTTTCTGTACCGAAATATTTCGGAAAAAGTAGAATTTTTTTAAAAATATTTTTTTACCTCCCTGTATATGATTTGGAAAATTTTATTTTTATGATGGTAAGATGTAAATGGATCCCTTTAACCGTTTTCATGATAAAAACGAACAATAAAATTTCGAAAAAGAAATTTTCATTAAATCGGTTGTAATTCGAAAACGGTATGTCTAATTAACCCAAACTAATCCAAATTAAGCGGTAAACAGCAAAAAGATGAGTCTCATGGGGTACTTTAACGTGTCGTATTCCGTTTGATTCTAGGACATTTCGTTTTTTTTCTAATTCACCAAAGGTGATTTTTATATTTTCTCGATTTTCTTGGTAACGGAAAAAGATATCTTAATTTTTCGGTAGGACATCAAATAAGGGAGGTATTCGATAAAATATCATTCTCTTCTCAAAAATGACCAATTTTCTTCAGATTTGGGCACGAAATAGAGAATTTGGTAGGTGGATGATCTTTTTCGTTTCGAATAGTTTAGGAGAGGGTTTTTGGGTGCGCCGAGTTCGATTTTTGCATCAAAAAGGTCGTACGATTTTTCTATACCGAAATATTTGGAAAAGAGGAACATTTTTTTAAATATAATTTTTTTACCACCCTGTATATGATTTAAAAAAAATTATTTTTATGATGGTAACATGTAAATGGATTCCTTTAACTGTTTCCGAGATAAAAACGGATTTTTTTCTTAAAAAAAGAAAGATTCCACAAATTTAAACTTTGTACTTAGGTGGATGATCCTTTTCTATTCGAATACTTTAGGAGGTAGGTAGTTTTTGGGTGTGTCGAGATCGATTTTTGCATCCAGAAGGTCGTATGATTTTTCTTTAGCAATATAGTCCGGAAAAAGGCAAATTTGTTTGTTATAGGTTTCGAAGAATAGGGTAATAAAAAATAACATATTTAAAAAGTTTTCTTTACCTTACCTATTGTTTCATATTTAATAGAACCAAAGTCGCTTAAATAATACTTGGAATAATACCTATCCAGCTAATACACAATTATAAAACCCTAAAAACCCTAAGAGTCTGGTGTACAAATTTTACATCCTGTTATTAATATTATATACCTAAGTAGCAACATGCTATTTAGTTTTAAATCAAGTGCATAATTTGAAACAAACTATAAGTCGTTGTATTTAGTGCGAATTTCAGTGGTAATTTAACTGGTTTTGAGTGGTAATTTTTGACGTAATTAGGGGTAACAGAGGAAATGAGTGTTCATTTGGAGGTCATTACTGGTAATTTGTGGTAACTTCTGTCAAAGTGGTGATTTAGTGTACACAAATTCACTACTGAAATCCCCTTCGCCTTTCCCTCCTACTTCCGCCCACTTTTTGAGGTAATTTTCACAGCTTTGTTGTTAAACTAAACTATGCTTTTCTGAAAAGTATTATTCTATTTGTTTCTAAAACTCTTTAGAGTAAACAAGAAATTACTCGAAGTTCAAGTACAGGGTGATCCCCTATAATGTCGCCGCCCTATAACTTTTTTATTTTAAGTGTCCCAAAAAAATGAAAGTATGGTTATGTAGGTACTGAAAAATACTTTTTTTCTGCGTATAAAAAATATTGGAAAAATGATCAGTATACAGGGAAAACCAAGAAGTTATTTTTTTTTCAATGGAACACCCTATATATGAATTTATTTCTCGATTCCTTGTAAAATTCTAAGCATATTTTATGTATGAAGTTACACGTCTAAAGTTAGTAGTTTCACAGCTATAAACAGTTAAAAAATCGGTACTTTGGCTACTTTTCACCTTGGTAGCAAGAAGATCATTAGAGATGGAGTAAAATAAATTTCACATTCCTATCTTAACTTTTCAAGAGCTATCTGACGGTACTAACTGGCAGGCGGTACCATGGGTACCAAATCTGGTACCTCGGTAGGTACCATAAGTTAGCACCATCAGATAGCTCTTGGAAAGTTAAGATAGGAATGTGAAAGTCATTTTACTTCATCTCTAATGATCTCCTTGCTACCAAGGTGAAAAGTAGCCAAAGTACCGATTTTCAACTGTTTATAGCTGTGAAACTACTAATTCTAGCGGTATAACATCATACATAAAATATGCTTAGAATTTTACGAGGAATCGAAAAATAAATTCATATATAGGGTGTTCCATTGAAAAAAAATTAACATTTTGTTTTTCCCTGTATACTGATCATTTTTCCAATTTTTTTATACGCAGAAAAAAAGTATTTTTCAGTACCTACATAACCATACTTTAAATTTTTTTGAAACACTTAAAATAAAAAAGTTAAAGGGGGGCGACCGAGGGGGCGACATTATAGGGGATCACCCTGTACCTATTTAAATTATCATGTCAATTTATTGACAAATATATTGGTCATAATCAAAAAACAGAATCAACTAAAAAATATTCCTTTAATATGTTATTAAAGACAAAAGTATTTTCATTTTATCTGTTATCAGTTTTCAGTTTCATAAATCTTAACGTTTAAAGTTATGTTTGCTTATTTATCTCTGTTTTTCAAATGGATCAAAATGGAAGAATATAACTAATTGTCGGATTTAGTGTTTTTAATTAACTGCTCGTTAAAATGATATCACTTTGTTTACATAGTTTACAACTGCCAATAAAAAATAATCTAACAGCCCGATTTCAGTGTCAGTATACTATATCAAAACTACTACACCAAG
This sequence comes from Pissodes strobi, assembly GCA_016904865.1. Classification (NCBI taxonomy): domain Eukaryota; kingdom Metazoa; phylum Arthropoda; class Insecta; order Coleoptera; family Curculionidae; genus Pissodes; species Pissodes strobi. Next base: position 1,412,514 of record MU182045.1, read on the forward strand.
TTTTTGTAATATCTGTAATTGAGAAGCTTCTTATTCTTATACTCTTATACTTTTAGCTTTGCATTGATTTATAATGCTTATTTGCTTAGTCAATTTTCATTTTATACTTCCCTTTTCTATTGCGATTTTATTTTCTTTAATGACGAAATTTAGAAACTTCGGTTGTGTTCATGACAATTTAATTAAAAACGTACTTCCAAGCGCATTGTTGTTTATAGAAGAAGGAAGTATTATCTGGAACTTTAAACCACACACAATATTCTTTCTTGCAATGCTATTTACCAATTTCTAGTAGTAGTGCCATAAAAATCGATATTATTTTTACTAATAAACATTACAGCCGAATATACGAAATCGCGTCATTACAAAATTTTGGGTTTTGGCTTAGGTGACGAAATAGAGAAATATTTTATTGCCTTCTCTAACAATACTACTGAAACAACAGGCTATTGTTGGTAATAATTAAAGCTAATCATTTAGTCTCTTATAATTATTACAATATCTCTGCTCATATGATCTTGGCAATAATCTGGTGACTTAAATATGCAAACGAGTAGTTTGAAATTGAAAAAAAAAATATTTCAAAGCCCTTAACACTAGAAGTTATTAAGAAGAAAATAATCCTAGTTATGTTTCCTATATATTAGAGATGATAATGTATATTTTCTCGATTTGTTATTGTAATGCTCACGTTTATAAGCAAACCAGATTTATGTAAATTAAAAGTAGATAGGTAACGTTTACACGTGCAAGTTATAAATTGTTAGACATTTATTATATTTATAAATTACTGATACTGGTTAACATATTTAAAATCTTGTTTGAACGGAGTAATTTTCATGTGTCTAATTCGTTTTTAATTTATGCGCCAACACAAATCTAAAAGTCGGAAAAATAGCACGTTAATGGAAATACCAGGTGCTTTGTTACTAGACCACTCTACCTAATTTCAATGATGATATATCAAAATAATGGTTTCTTAGGTTTTCAATTCTTCCTATATTTTTATTTCTAGCACTGCCACCGATCCTACTTTTGTAATATTTTATAAATACCATTGGCTAAGAAAAACTATGAGCCATTTCAGTTACACAAGCGAGGTGTATAGCCCCAACGGGTGATTACAAACCCCAAGATTTTGCCATAGGACCCTATCAGGGGTACTAAACAACCTTAATAGTTCACCAAAAGTTTACGCGTCAGCCCAGTGAATTGAATTGTACTTTTTTACAATAAAATTGGTTAGATTTATTATAAGGATTTCAAAAACATTGCTAATAATAGGTCCTGCATTTTTATGCTGGGAACACATTCGTATGTTTACAGTGGTACAAGGCCATCTTAAGCGGGGTCCAGCCGGTGGTTGAACACTCTACACCCGGTTGAACCTTCCAACATTATTTTATATGTTGCAGTAGTTGTGTGCAATAATATTTTGCTGAAAAAAACATTTAAAAACTAGAACAGCTTCGGTCCTCGCTCCAGAGTGTAATTGCGCAAGTGCTAATTTAGTAGCCCCGAAGAAGCTGAAAATCCGAAAGTTTAAAAATTCTTGACGTTTCGAGGAACAAATGTGCGCCCATTGCCAAAAGCAAGAATTTTAAAAATTAAAATGCCTAGCAAATACAAATACACTTTTAGATTTCTCGCTTTTGACAACGGGGGCAGATTTGTTTCTCGAATCGTCAAGTACTGTCTGTCTTTTTAGGGTCACTAAATTAACATTTGTGTAATTTACACACTGAGGCCTGGACCGAAGGGGTTCTATATAAACATTTTAAGACAGTGAGAGGTGGCGAAATAAATAGAAACATTGTCTCACAAACATCAATCTTCCACAACAATGTAGAACATATCTGCAGAAGCTTATCATACATTATTCAAGCCTAATACTATTCGGTGACAAACAATAGATGATAAAAAATTGATACCCTGTGACATTATGCACAGAAACGACACAGGTCATTAAAATTGCAGATATTGCGTATAACTGTCTGTACGGTTTCTAAAGAATAATAACCATATGATAAGTGTTATGCCAATTTTTCCAAATTAGCGCACCGAGTTTTGACGAGTTAGATTTGAACCCCCAAAATTCAGCATAAAAAGAACTAAAAAAAATATATAAAAGTAAATCTTTAAAAGGCAGTAAAGTTGAATTATTTTTAAGGTTTAAACATATTTTTCTTTAGAATGGGGCAAAAAGAGAAAACTTCTGCCATCCTAAACTTAAATAAGCAATCTGGTATCTAATGCTTCAACACAACATGCCAAGTAAAAGAGTGTAAGAATCACTGGCATCAATTGAGCTAGAATAATTAAATATTTTTAGGATAATTATGGTGCATTGCTCAAGCGGAAGGTCCACAGGATCACAAAAGCTTTTCAACGTAGAACTAAAGTGGAATATGCAATTACGAAAAAGTATAAAAAAATGAAGACCTTGGCTGTAAAACCTGTTAAGTAACATTTAACTCAAAATCATGTGTGGTGAAAAATTTGTTATTGGTAATGATAACTTCGGCGATTTAATCAGAGATGTGTCGAAGTGGATAAAATATGTTAAATCACGTTGCTTGTTAACCGCCGTCGCCGCATGTGAAACGTGTGTGTGTCAAAGTAATATGGTCACTGTGTCAAAGCAGCAATATGGCCGCTGTACTTAACAGGTGTTTGTTATTGTTGGCGTAAAAGTGCAAAATTGAATCTGACTATTTAAGTAATGACTGATGACTGCAGTTGATCGAGACTAAGAACCTAGTGGCAGTGAGTCTGTGGAAGACGCAGAGGATGACACAATTGAGGTCAGTTTTCGCACATGTTGTTATGAGTGGTTGATGCAAAGTATGTTATCTACTACACTTAGCATCTTCTACATGCTTACTTCGATAGTGTTGTTCTTTACAAGTTTTACGTAAATACTTTTCTTGCAGAATATTGCTTCCTCTTCCAAGGACAGAAAACGGATTCGCCTAGGAGGTATACAAGGTAAAATTAAGAAACTGAAGGATAGTGGACTGGTGTATAAATCTTACCGAGCAAAGGATCGTATTGTTGAAAGGAAACGTCAAGGCAATCCCAGTTCATGTCGAGAAACGTGTTTCGAAAGAGTACCTGATGCAATCAGATATAAACTTTTTGAATATTTTTGGGTTTGGCAAGTTACAAAATTCATATCTATTTGGCTGTATTAAATCCAACCTGATTAAGAGACGAACAAAGAAACGAGACACGCGTCGAACCTGTACAATATCATATGTACTAAAGGGACACAATACCTCTTATGAAAATTGCAAACAGGCATTTATATCGATCCATGGAATTGGTCGAGGAAGATGCGAGCCTTGTCAAAAAATTTCACGAACAGTATTCAGTTCCTCTTATTGATCATAGAAGGCATACATCAACAACACAAGACAAAATATAGTGAAGCTGATGTTAAAGATGTAAAAGATTTCATATAGTAATTTCCAAAATACTAGAGCCACTACAGTCGTAGTAAGAATCCAGACAAATTGTACATGAGTCTTGAGTATAATATCTCTACCCTTTTTGAAGAATTTGCAGGGAAACGCACTGAATAAGAGAACACTCACGTATTTTGTGATAAATTTAGAAGAATATTTACTGAAGAATACAATATTTCCTTTAAGAGCCCAAAGTCAGATACCTTCCCTAAGTCTGATGAAAATGCATTCAATATTACCACAGCAAAGAAATCAAAAAACCACGAGCTGCTAAAAGAATTGAAAGTTTCTAAGGATATGCACCTCAGAAAGGCTGGAGCAGGAAGAAATATTTTGATAAAAGCTGTCAAAGTGTCTAAGACAAATCCAAATATCCATATGTTATTATATTCGATTTGCAGCAGGCATTGCAGACTGCAAAATTAACAACGAGGTTATGCTTTATAAAAACAAGTTATGGTGTTACAATTTAAGTATTCACTTCTTTAATGAGCCAGAGCCAGAACAGGGTTATTTCTACCTATTGAACGAGTCTGTGGCAAAAGAGGCTCTTGCGAAATTGCTAGTTGTTTCTTAAAATATTTTGGAACGTTTGGCATCAAGGGTGAAATCTTATATTGACCGCGCTGACAAAACAAGAACTGGACCATTGTGGTGCTATGGTTACGTCTTAAGAAGTCTCTGAAGTCGGACATAAAATGCTGTCTAGTGATCGTGATTTTACAGGTGCTTAAAAGGCAGCAAGAAAACAGGTATTCTCCTAAGCACTGGGAAAATATTCTAAAAACTGTTCAGTTTTGTTTTCTGAACTCCACAAGGACTTTAAGCAGTCTCAGGATGTAGCTATGCCATAGAACTGGAATTCCGTTGTGAAGATCCTTTACAAATTTGTGTACACAAAACCTACTCTGGCTTGCCTACAAGCTTTTCTTTGAAGAAACGAGACAGACCTAGTGTTGTTCAGGAGATACGAATAGCAGATTTGCCACAAAAAGGTCATGAATATTTTCCAATATATGAGAGTAAACTGAACCATGTTATGTCCTGTTTACAATGGATTCCACCGGTGGAGCATGCCTCCTTTTATTATTCACTCAAATCATAAAAAAATTTGGAAGATAGTCAATCTGATAATACTGATTAGAAAATGTTTGTATATATTTTTTAAGTTTCTCCATTCCGTTTTTAGTGCTATATTTTCATTAATTCATGTTTCTAGTGCTATGTTTCTTCTACTGCTACGTTGCTCTAGTTTCTGTTTTTTAGTCTGTTATGTTTTCTCTAGTTCACCTAACTAGGTATATTTTTTATGTTATCTTCTGAATCTGTATTTATTTTTTATGTGGCGTAAAACATGGTATCTGTCGTTTTTAATTTATTTTTTAAATATAAAAACATAAAAAGATGTAAGTATTATTTCTTGTCGCTATTCTATTCAAATTATCCCTAAAATTGATAAAATATCAGAATAAACGAAACAAGTAGCTACTTTTTTATTTTTAAAGATTTATTTTCCTCAATTTTTTCTATTTCTTCTTTATGTTACATAATAGGTTTTACAGCCGAGGTCTTCAAATGTAGGACAAAAATTGCAACTTAAAGTAGCAACTAACACCAGAACTAATGGAGTCTAAAGTTTCTCAAGTGTCTGGCTAAAAGTACTAGTCTTCTTCTCAGTCTTCTTTTTCGTGTTTAGTTCACCATCCCTCTAGGTATAGACGATGAAGAACCGTTTTGGTAAACAAATTTCAGACAAAATATAGAAAAAACATTTTTGAAAATATATAAGAAAAACACCGAATTTATAAATCATAGGGGAACATAAGAAACAATCAATGCAGCACTTTCAAGTAGACATAAAGATTGATAGTTACAGTATAAGGCTATAGGAAAATGTGAACTAAATCTATCTTCATGACAAAATGGTGAAAGTTCACTTTGACTGGTAAGGTGTGCGTTTCTCAATAGTTATAATTCAGATCGTAAATAAATAAGGATTCGAGAAAAATAGGCGAAATGTCTAGACAAGTGACTAATAGAACACTGACCAGGCGAAGGTCACCCAAAACAAATAAATGCATAAACTTAAATATTCCTTTCAGGAATAGTCACGACTATGAAATCACAAGAGATTTTGTCCCAGTTAACACTAGAAAAAAACAAACATTACCTTTATTTAAGTCAATCGTCATTCTTCTCCAAAGAAAGCACTTGCTTCGGAAGGCAACATTTGCAAGATGTTTATGCACTATACACAACCTCGTGTACCTTCATCAAAACTAAACCGATTGCATCTGCCGAAAGAAATATGCCTAAAATTAATACATACCTGATTCCTACTGACCAGAAGACGATTAAAATTCGTGAAACCGCGGCCAAAAATTATAATTTTCGGCCGCAGTGACGTCATATGCATCGCAAATCCTCCTACAATGTAGACATTTTTGAACGGATATATTAGATATTTCATATCCTAATGTACATTTGATTTATATGATTAGCAGAATGAAATTTCTATTATAAAAGTCCTAAAAACAATTACCTTCTCTAAATTATGAAATGTTATTTTTAAATTTTAAACCACACATCCCACATAAATAAATATGGCTTGAACAAATAAACACCTGAAAATAAATTACGGCTTTTCCAAAACAATTAGATTAAAGGAGTATGCTACGCGCGAGGGAATTGGGAAACCGCGACGCACAGAATTAATATTTTTAGAACTTTGGTTATAGAAAGTCATATGAAAATATTGATACAGGATCGGTATTAGGATTTTGTTGTGATTGACAAGGATTTCAAAACAGTAAAAGTTTGAGTGGATAGATTAGGGATTTATAATGTACAATAATGTACAGGGTAATTTTTTATATTTTCCCACCCCATTTAACTTTTTTGTGCCACTGTGTAGAAAAAATATGTAAATAGGAAAGTTGTAGTGCTTGAGAAGTAGTTCTCAGAAAAATTTTTTTGTCTATACAGCGTGTTGCAAAAAGTGTGAAAAACAACAAAATATATATTTTTTAAATGGAACACCCTGTATATTTCTCCTCAGGACGAAAGATCTTTGTTCTCCGATTACAAAAATATATAATTTGTCTACATTTGCTTAAGCCATTTCTGAGCTATTTAACTTTAAATGTTGATTTAAATAAAATAAATCATTGTTTTAATCATTTTTTATTATTATATACAAATTCGTATCTTAACAAATTTGATAATAAAAACTTCAGTATATCAATTATTGTTGAATATGCCCACTATTGATACAATCTCGGAAGTCGCTTTCTAATTTATTTGTTGCCTGGGTAATAAAAATTGGATTGTTCTGGTTAAGGTCGTTTATAT
>MU182045.1:1430038-1444830 GCA_016904865.1 Pissodes strobi
CTTCATGTCTTAAGACGGCAAAAGTAATCCCTCTTCACAAGGGAGGCTAAATATAGACCCATTTCACTTTTGTCGACATTAAGCAAATTGATAGAAAGAGTGGAAAAGGAGCGACTTTTGAACTTCCTCAAGGGTCAGAAAATACTTCACCATGGTCAGTTCGGTTTCCTATCGGGCATGAACACCTCTGATGCTATGCTTGACTTGCTGTCAAAACTATTCCAGGGGGGTAAACAAAACAGAGGCAACAGCGGCAGCTTTCTGTGACTTATCCAAAGCATTCGATTGTGTGAGTCAGAGCATATTGTTGCGAAAGCTCTCAGCCTATGACGTTAGGGGTGTGGCACTCAGGTGGTTTGAGTGTTATCTTTCGGATCGCGTTCAGGCTGTGCATCTGAATGGTGTGTCATCTGGCGAGCAGCTGGTGAATTGCGGTGAACTGCAGGGTTCAGTTTTTCATCCTTTATTGTTCCTAATATACATAAATGACCTCATTAAAATTAGCATCAAGGGACATTTCACTTTGTTTGCCGATGACACAATGTGGAGCGACTCGCCGGCACCCCGGTGAGGTTACGTCTGATCCTCTGAAGATAAAACGGTGGTAATCAACTTTGCCTTAATACGTCAAAGACTCATATCGTTGGTTTTAATTACAGCGTAGAAAGCCTGGTTTTTGGCGACAATTCATTGGGCATTGTGGAGATCTCTAAATGTCTTGATTTAATAATTGACGATAAATCAAAATTTTGTCATCACATATAAAATTAAATAATAAACTTTCATCTGGTTGCTACGCTGCTGGGGCTACTTTTCGGGGATTGAGAGAAGTTATTGCTAAGAATGTTTATTTTGCTGTGGTAAAATCACATTTGAGATTTGCACTTCCCAAGGCACTTCCATTTTGGAATGACATGTTCGGATTATCTTTTCCAATCGGTTTTTGTTCTGCAAAAAAGAGCTGGCAGAAATATCAATAATGCCCACCCCAGAACACATTGTCGTCCTCTTCTTATAGAACATATGATACTCACTTTGCCTTCGTTGTTTATTTTGGGAAAAGCTTGTCTAATTCGCAGAAATAAAGGTTTTTTTCCTAATCATCAGCGGGCTTATATTACTAGACACGTACATGATATCCCTCTTCCCATTCCCCATAGTGGTTCTGTCAGGGATTCATTCGCTTACAACGGTGTAAAAATATATAACCACATTAGTTTAGAATTTAGAAATGTTCCGAGTGTTGTGCGTGTTCGAAATCTGCTCAAATCATATTTACTAAAAAAGGCATTTTATTAAATTGACGAGTTTTTTGAAACAATCCAAGTTTGAGTCCTAATAATAACTATTACTTTATTACCTGTTAATTTGCGTTTGTGATTTATTGTATCAATCGATTCTTATTATTATTATGTTTTTTGTTTATATACATTCATATTGTGTGTTTTCAAATTAGAATTTTATGTAGACTTATCTTAATGTTTAGGATTAACATTTCTCATTGTTATACGTTGTCAATAAGAATTGTATACATGTGTTGATTCTTGGACAATAAAGTACTATCATCATCAATATGTTAAGATAAGAGGTAGTATTGCGGATTTATCGGGCGTTGCGGATCCTGCCTTGTTTCTCCTTTTTGTTAATCCTTTACCCTTGACCTGGTACATATTAGCTTAACAATGTATGCTGATGACGACACACATGTCTGCTGTCATCAGAGGAAGCCACTGTACTGTGGACATTGCGGCTAATAGAGTGTTACGTTACAAGAACTAAATGAACGAACTCTTTCTAGATACTAAAGAGACTAGTTATATGGTATTTCATACTCGTCAAGCACAGTTAAACCTAGATTTGAATAATAAACTGAAATGCAAAAATTCCATACAATTTCTTTGTCTTCAGTTGGATGATACCCTCTCATAGGAATTTCACTGTATAAACGTATCCTTAAAGTTAAATAGTTTTTTTTATGTTCTCAGAAACCTTAGGTTGGTAAAGGATTTCCAGCAACTTATAAGCATTTATCAACTCTCGGATCCTGTAGAGCGTCCAGTTTTGGGGCACGTCGCGTCGCCTCATGCTTACTGTTTTTATTGACGAACTCCATACACTACGTGTCTTTTGGATAATAAATGATTTGATTTTGATTTTAAAATAATTGGCTTCATTTTGTAATATATGCAGCTTTTATCGCATCAGATATGGAGTTATTGAATAACACCAAAACATGTGTCACAATCATGGTAATATCAGGGTATAACAAACCATACTCTGATATATACAGTGTATTTCCCTGTGTTTATCCTTAACAACATTTTTTTTTTGGGTATTTAGTCAGAATAATTTATCTTGGTTTTAGTTGTCAAACTTTAATTATATTACACATGCTTATGGACTAATACCATATTTTTTCAGGATGAGAATCGACAACTAGTAGAACGACTCATAAAGTATAAAGCGAAAGATGCCGACAAAATGAACGAAGAAAATGACAATTTTTTGAAGTAAGTGTAACCAATAAATATTGCTGCTTTTTAGATTAGTTATTAAAATGGGTGCAAGGAGATTTTTTAAATTGCTTTTAATATTCCTACATGAGGTTTTAATCGAAAGGTTGGCGGTATACAATGTGTTATTAAAAAGTATATAGAATATCTCCCAGAATATTAAGACGGCACACTTGCTGGTGTTGAGGGATATTTTGACAAGCTAGTGCTTAAAAAATATGCTTATTGAATCTGCAAGGTATTCTGTCTAAGGTTATAGGGAGTAACCAGGTAACCTACTAAATATGTTTCACCTTGTGTTTTCGAAAGTTGAAAATAAGTTCTAAATTATTTAGTTTAAAATGTTGCCAGAAGCATTTTTGATTAATTTTAGTTTTATGAAACCGAGCCTATCAGATGATGAATTTTTTGGTCTTATTAAAATACGCCAACCTTTTAGTATGCTATGTAGATTTGCAATTAATGTGTTAATATATTAATCGTACATATCGCATTACTTAGTTTTTGTTTTTAGTTTTCTTTTAGATTATTGTACGTAGTGTGTAGTGTAAAGAGTGTAAACTAGATGTAGTGTACAGTTTTTACACCTATGTGCTTTGTAATGTTCCCAAGCCTTTTTTGTACATTTGTTGTCTTGCAGCGAGGGTGCGAAGCATTTTTCTTCTTCTGTACTCAGCACGTTTGGTATTTTTAGGTATGTACAAATCATTGATGAGTATATGCTTTGTTCTAAAAGTGGGCTGGGTAGGTTTGTTGCAGATATTAATTTAACTGATTATTTAAACCAAAAGCATCTGGCATTATGGACCAATACGGTACCTATATTCCAGCGATAATTTATGCGTCATTGATTTGGCATTAAAGCTACGTTTCCTATGAAGCACTGACGCGTGTTGAGGTAACGAATTGTGTGAACATAAGTAGATATTGCTATATTGAATTTATTATAAGAGGAAAATGAGGGTGAAGAAATTTTGATGTAGTGTTTATACAAATAAAATGTATGTATTTGTATTTAAAAGAACTTGTTATATAATCCAACTATAACTCTCTTTACCTTGTGATCTAGTTAGAACTACTGCTAAATTCTGATTTGAAATTGGACTCGTTGTTATTCAATTTAAAGATAAACATACTCGGCAGATGGCGCTGAACGACGAATTGCTATCAAATTAAGAATTACCAAATAATTAAACTATAATTAGATGTATACCTTGAAATTCGGACAACACCAGACTTTGTATAGTTCTATCAGCACCGCCTGCAAACAAACACCTAGGCTAGCTCGGCTCAGGCTGGTTCGAAGTTTTTCTTTTCCCACTAACACGTTCCAAAATGATGTACCTGGATATGGAATTAAATCAAAATAGGTTAAAGTCCAAGTCGGGGTTGGACGCCACCAAGTTTACTTTTGTTGGCTAAGCCCCATGTAGTTTTAGTATCATGGCTAAGCCCTATCGTTGTTTATGCGGACACAGTAAAAAAAAACTTGGAAATAAAAGTAACGGAGTACAAACTCAAATATCAAATTAAGTAAATAATAATAATTACCTGTCGTAGTCTATATACGCTACCTACACACAGTTACCACTAGTCTGCCCTAGAGTATTTTAATTTTCACCAAATACGGGGTATTACTACTATAGTACTCTGTCTACGACCACTGTTAATGAACAGACTAAGTTTGATAGTAATCTATTTTTTAACTCCTTAAGTCCACACAGCCTTCCGAATTCCAATAAATAAATAATTAATACCCTCCTTGATAAATACTAATTTCTCACCCTTCCCCCCTCCCCCCCTTTTTCTTTCTAAACTTACCCTTTTCTTAACTAGTCTGCCCTAGAGTATTTTAATTTTCACCAAATACAGGGTATTACTACTATAGTACTCTGTCTACGACCACTGATAATTCGAGCATGTTCCGCCTTCACCGTTATATATTCCTTCTTTTAATTCAATGTTTAAAAACCTTAGTTTTAACTGTGTTTACTGGATGTCGCGACGTGTACCAATTTGTTAATTTATTTATTTCCTTTGTCATTGTTTGCTATGTAAACATACAACATTATGGCTAAGTAGTGTGTGGTGAGTTTTTTAAAATTTTCTGTATAATTTTGACTTTTATTGTAATTTTGATGTACTTTTGTTATTTTAATGTATTTCTCTTATACAAAAATATATTTTAGAGTCTGATGATGATGAGTGAACTCATCGAAATGCATAACTCTTAAACTAAAGATTGGCATTTTCATTTGTGGAGAAAAGTCTTCCCCCTTCTTCTAACCCGCTACTAAAGAAAACATAAAAGCTGTTAAGAATACTGTTTCAGTACAAAATTTTGTTTAAATTTAAAAGTCTCTACGGCGAAGTTAAAAGTTCTGGCACAACACTGACCGATAAACGTTAATGTTGACTAAAAAAAAGGAAAACTTATCTTGGTAAGGGACCTCCTGTAAACTATGTCCGTAAATTGACCATCATCTTTCTCTGTAAATCCAAAACTATTGAGTGGCCTAATTTCGTCAGGTTCCAAGTAAAATGTAGTTCTTACAACCCTACAGGGAATCCGCAACTAGAACTCTGCAACTAGGACTCCGTAACTATAATTCCACGTCTAGAATTCGCAGCTAGAACTCCGCTACTAGAATCCCGCTACTAGAGCCCTAAAACGGAAATTAATCCATAACAGCAACCTAACATGAAAATAACTGAAATGCCAAAACTCGGCCCCAATAAACTAATTAAAATTCTACATTGAAAACAACTTAAAACAGCTTACCCATAACTGGGGTCCACCAAAACCTTCCTGGGTATCTTGAAGAAATAAATGGGCTTATTGCCATAACGGCGGTTGCTAGAAATTACTTCTTCTACAAACTAACCCTCTCTCAAGAGTCTCAAGCGGCTTCCAGCCTATTTCATCTAAAAATGAAGAACTACTCGGGAGCTACTTCTTACCCAAGGAATTTTCTTCGGCTAATGACAAAACAAAAGCCTCACAGAATCAAAAACAACCGTTTTCTTCTGTTTTCCCTCATCCTACTAGATTAATAAATAGAAAAAAATCTGTAATCAATCAACCAAAATCCTTAAATGACAATTTGAATACTGCTGTCAGAATACTAGACAGGTTCGATCTTATCGAAAAAAAGACAATAGAGATGATTAACCAAACGATATTCCTTCCTAAAATGACTTTTATAAATAGAAGAATTTCCACCCGTAACAAACTGAGGAAGATTTTTTGATATCACTGTAACGGACATTTATTACAAGTTGTAATCCGAACAGGTTGTCTTCTGCAACTGAGCATAATACCCTTGACATCGCGAGGCATTTCCTTAGCCGTCAGTGGCTGGCCAGTGGGTGTGACTGAAAGGAAATGGTTCCATTTGATTGCCGTTTGAGTAGTAGTAAGCGGCGGACTAATCGCGGCAGCCACGGGCCTCAGCCGTTCCATTGGAAACGTACTTTAAGGTAAGCGCGCATTGATACGAGACGACCGCAACGCAAGTATGGCAACATTCGCAGATTTTTTTCGAGGTGTACCCATTACACTCCACTAACCCACATTCCAAGAATCGCAATCTCTTTTTGGCTGTTGCATGTGATATATTAGACAGTTCGTTGAAGTATGAGGTAGACTGAACAATAATTAAGTGGAAAAATAGTTTATGGACTTCTATTAGCAGAAGGAGAAAAAAATAGGAAACAGTGAGAAGTGTGAAATAAAGATGTTATTTGATTTTGACAGGCGAACGCGGCAAAAGGAAATTGCAAACATGCTCGCCAAAATGTTTTCATTGCACTCTACCTTAAACGTACCCCAAGGCAAGGTTCTCCCCACCATATCGAACATCAACACTACCATGGCAGAAGCTAAGTTTCATCACCATGTTAATCGTAAAATCGTCAAAGAACTATATACGCAAAAGGCATCAGGGCCAGACGGAATACCTGCCATCGTGTTAAAGAACTGCGCCAATGAACAAGCTCTAATTTTTCCAAATGTTTTCTCTGCCTTACCGAAAAGTGATTTACCCATCTTCTTGGAAAGTCGCTCGAGTACAACCTGTTCCAAAAAAAGGCAAGAAAAGCACGCCTTCAAACTATCGCCCAATTGCCTTGCTTCCGATAATCTTCAAGGTCATGGAACGTGTAGTCAAACAGCAACTACTCAAGTACCTTGAGACCAACAGATTAATTAGCGATAATCAATACGGCTTTCGCAATGAGAGATCGACAGGAGATATATTGGCCTATGTCATTCATATATGGAGTAGAGCAATTGAGAACTACGGAGAATCTCGAGCGATTGCGTTCGAGGGCATTCGACAGAGTTGGTTGACCGATTGCTCAACAAACTGCTGTCAGCCCCTCTCTGAAGCTGGCTTGCAAGTTTTCTTAAGAACCGATCTCTGCACGTTGCAGTTGATGGAAACACCTCAGTCACATTCACCATTAACGCGGGCGTGCCACAAGGCGTAATACTGTTACCAGCTCTGTTCCTCATCTATATTAATGACCTGCTGACCGAAATCAATAATCCTGCTTACAGTTTTGCAGATGACAGTACCCTTGTCTCCCACTTTAGATCAGAAAAACCTTTACCAGCGACTGAGACTTATCACCGCAGACAGGAGCAGATTACAGCAATTAATCAAGATCTGGGCGACAGAAATTTGGTCCAGTTCAATGCGGCAAAAACCCAAGCGGCCACGTTTACCAAGAAAGCCAATACGGCGGGCGCTGACATCATTATGGCAGGATCGAACATTCCTTCATCCTCGTCAATCGGACTACTATAGGTGTCTCGGTCAACAGCAATACATCCTGCCATGACCACGTTGGTAACATCGCAAAATCGGCCTAGCACAAGCTTGGTGCGCTATTTCGCAACAAAAAAAATGTATACGCCGCAGCAACTGCTACAAAGCGCAAATAAGGCCGTGCTTAGAATATTGCTCACACATCTAGAGTGCCGCACCGAAGCACACCCGAAAGCTGCTGGATTCTATTCAAAATAGAGCTGTGCGTCTCGTCGGCGACCCGGAGTTGACCCGGGATCTAGATAGTCTGGAACACCGCAGACATTAGGCCGAGATATCCTTGCGTTCCAGATATTTTCATGGCATATGTTCCCGGGATTTGGCCCTCCTCATCCTACCCCCTGCAGCGCCTGTCAGTCATGACAGACGGCTGGAGCGCACCCGTTCGTTGTATAACTGGAAACACCTAGAACAACGCTTTACAAGGGTTCCTTTGTCTGGGGCACTGCATCGCTGTGGAACTCACTCCCAGGACATCTGCTTCCCCCAAATTACAACCTACAGCTATTCAAGAACTGGGTCAATCAACATCTTCGCACACACACCGCTCGTCGAGTTTAATGTGTAAAGGAGTCAGCATTGAGGGATTTTCACACTTTGTTTCCAGAATTAAATGAAATGGTTTTTCTTTATGGTATTCAGGGTATGTGCTATTTGACAACTGCCATTGCTTTAAATGCATTCTCATAAAAACGTCAGCCACCACTACATAATAGATTTGGTTTCAAAATTTCAAGAAACTGGATCCGATGGTAATAAAAAAGACAAAAATCTAGAGTTTTGGATGAAAATATGCAGACTGAAGTTATTGGCCTAGTTTCTATAAATGCAAAGGTGTCAAGGCGTCATTTAGCAGCAGATACCAGACAGCGTATTCAGAGAATCTGTTAAAAAATGATAAAATGCAGATATTTCACCCTTACAAAATGAATATTTTGCAAGAACTTGGCGACGATATTCCGGTCAGAAAAAAATCAGTTTTGTGGAATCATGACAGAGAATTACAGCAACACCCCCGAATTTATAAAAAAATTATTTGCTTTAGTGATGTGTTTCCTTTTTTTCCTAAATGTTGGTAAACAAAACTGTCGCTACTGAAGTGACGTCAATTATTGACATCCTTTCTACAGAGGAGCACACTGAGTATCGCCAAAAAGTAAATGTTTGGGCTGAGATAATGGGAGACAGACAATATTATAGGTCCCTTTTTTATGGAAGGAAATTTACCCGGCCAAGTTTATGCTGAAATGCTCAACCAACCAACCCATAGAGCCCTCCACTGTGCATGAACTTGAAAACCAAAGAGAGTTCATGAACTTGAAAACCAAAGAGACTTACAAAGCAATCCAAATTTGTAGGGTTTTGAAAATTGTCTTTATTTCTGTTTAGAACAAAATGAAAAATGACTTAACTTATGAAAATGGATCTCAAGGCTAAATTAAAACACTATTGTAGTGCTAAAACTCAATAGTTTTTTTTTGCAATAACCCAAGTATTTACTTTTGCTCTTTTTTTTAACTATTTCATTAAGTGCTCAAAAGGATTTCCGTTTTGTTATAAATAGAAATAACACTTAATAAAATATTTAAAAAAAAGGCAAAACAAATATTTGGGTTGTTGCAAAGAAGTATAGGGGTTTAGCACTATAATAGCGTTTTAATTTAGCCTTGAGATCCTTTTTCATTATTTACGTTTATTTTATAATTTTTCCTGCCAATTTTTGTAAAAGTCAGTTTTAGAACATTTTCTTAAAATGTTGCACTTTAATCTCATTAACTTTGTTATAGCTGGAAAACATTTTTGGTAAGCTTTTCAGAGAAGCGTCACAAGTAGGGTAGTGCCATTTAAGATTTAAAGTGTAGGAGCGGGCGAGGGTGGTCTGCAAATACCTCAATTTTTTTGGAGAAATTCTATTTTTAGCATTTTGGAATTTTCTTTAGCGTAGAAAATATAGTCATTCTAAGTTTTCAAATTGTCACCCTGTATTTTATATATTTTCCAGTTTGAGTTGGTCAGTTCATTTGGCCCTGTAGCTATATTATGGAAGCTATAAATGACAACAGCAGTCCACATTCATAACTTGATGTCTAACCGGAGGTCGTAAAGTTTAATAGTTCGTAAAAATGCTGTAATCAGTCAAAAAAGAAATACCCAACAATATTATCAAAAGGAATTTGAGTTTAGTATGATACATAATATGTATGATTTATTGTATAATTCAAAATTTCATAAATAAACAGACTTTGAAGGAATGAAATGGCGTGCGGTCTTTGGGTCCTTATATAGTTTCTGCTACAAGATATTTTGTCGTACGTGGATATATGTTCTGATTTGGCCATAATATGTCAACTGTAATACATTTTCAAGTAGTTCCCCAATATTACAAGAGTGTTTGCCATTTTGCATATAGCAAGTTGTTCAGTCACCTCGTGACTTAATCACCGGAGACGTTAGTAAAATGTTTTTAAAAAATCATGGCAATTATTTGATATAAATGCTGCTTTCCGATAACTGAACTGCAATGAACCTACCCAGTTTGTAGTTTGTTGTTTTATTTGGGATAATAGTCTAAACTTCATTTGCTAATTATTAAATCCTACTCAAGGATAGATACAATACACTTCAAATTGGTTCTTCATAATATGCCACTCATCATATGAGACATTATTTAAGTTTATTATTACTTTCTGTATCGCAATAGCAAGGCATAGCGTTCCTATTGCATTACGAAAGCGTTTTTGAAATAAAATGAAAGAGTTTCTAACCTGGTTATAATCCGAAAGCTTTTTAGCTCGAGGGGGTATTTGTCACAACCTGAGCGTGATCGAAATATACCAGAAAACCTGAGTATTTATATCATTTCATATTTTAAAGTAGTGTGATATATACATATAGCAGTGCTTTTTACATCTAATCAAAATAATTTCATGTCCATGGGTCAGTCTCCTCATATGTATAAATGTAAACAAAATTTTTATAATTAGACTAAATTGAATGTCATATTATCACATTCACCAATTTTGGTACATGAATAGGGACACTGTGCCCATGGAAAATCTCTTTGGATCATTATACTAGCAAATCATAACGCTTGCTTTTTTTCTGGCATCTTCATATACATACATAGACATTACACATGTTGTAATATAGATAAGTAATTAAAATGTGTTTTCCGCTTTTTCAGAAAAAGATATGCCAAGATGCAGAAAGATTTAGAAGAAGCCTGTCGTGATACCAAAGGAGGCTTGTCTTCAGATGATCTTCAAGAGGGATATGGACCTCTCAGTCAGTCTACGTTGCCTTCAAGAGTTCACGCGAAATTTGTAAGTGAGCATTGTTGCGAACTTATTTATTACACGCTCAATACAGGCATTATCGATTAGTATAAAATGTTTATTCTACTGAACTCCGTTACAACTTGCATTGAACTTCGTACTAGCATTTTATCACTGCATTAATAATTAATTAAATGAATCAAAATGGGCGATATGACATGCCTTTAGCTGAAGTCCATATTGTACTTCTTGGCCTAGCATGTTTACTTGAAGTTGAAAGAACTTCCTGACTTGTCAGTTAAAAACAGAAATCGTGAATCGTGAGGTCAAAGATAACGTTCAGCGTACATAGCATGCATAATATGTCTCAAAACCTTTTTTTTTCATTGATTTAAAAAATGCTTGAAGGTATTGTAGTGAAACTTACTGGAAGTTAATATGATAGAAAGACGTATTTTTTCTAGAATTGCAACGGTTGCGAATTTTACGGTTACGGTTACTGTTACGGTTATCTCTACGGTTATGAATACATTTACGGTTATTTAAAAAGATTTGCAGGATAACTTAAAATAAAGTTTAATCTGCAAAATAAACACATATTCAGCAAACGTTAAATAATAATTAATGTAAAACAAAAACAGAAATTCTAACAAAGCTATAAAACAAAACAAAAATTCAAAATAATGAGTCACATTTTAAAACTAAAAACTAAGTACTTAAATAATAAATAAAAAAAAAGTAAAAGTTAATATTCAAAATTTACAGCAGGCATATTTTTATTTAGAAAACAAACATTTGCAAGTTCTGCAGAATCAGTCTGTTCCTGTCTGTTTGATATTTTCACAAATCCTGCAGTCGAAAACAACCTCTCCGAATTAACTGAGGATGGTTTCTACTATAAATATCTTAGTCAGAGTCAAAGTATGCTTTATTGTTTTAATAAGTGGTATTGTTGTTAACAAAGCGAGAAAGAAAAGATTATAAAATTAAGGAAACAACTTAAAATTACGATTGCCCTTAAAACCTACCACATTTACAATTTAAAAAATAATACAATCAGTCACATACAATAAAATAGTTTTAAGTACACAAAGTCACACGGTTAAAATTATTGGTTAAATACACTAAATGAAATTTACACATAGACTCTACATAAACATTAAATATAAAATTCAGACAGGTTATAGTAAGTCTTCTCTCTCAAAAACTTTTTTAGGTGATGTCGAAAAGTCTTTAATAAAGTTGCCCCTTTAATGTTGCGTGGCAGGTGATTGAATACTCTCATACCCTCATAGAAAATTGACTTCTGCGTAGTAGTTCACGAATTTTAGTTCACTATCGGGGATTATACCAAGGAATCTACTGCTAGGGTGTTCAGTAATTTGTTTACCACCAATTGCCACATTTTCAAGTTTACTCTTGAAGCAGGGTAATTTAGTCTTGTTAGGGTTTAGTGACAGGCGGTTGGAGTCAAACCATTCCCTTATCTTCTGGAGGTCCTTCATAAGGGTCGAGTGCAAGGACTCACTGTTAGGGCCATGCCAAAGAATTGTGGTGTCATGGGCAAACAAAGTAAATTTCCCTTCAATGTCCAGATTTGTTAGATCATTAACATACTGGAGAAAAATAATGGGACCCAGAACAGATCCCTGTGGAACACCACAGGTTAGGCTACCATGTTCTGAGCACCAAGAACCCACAAAGACACGCTGACTACGACCCTTTAGGTATGAAGGAAACCAGGACTGTGCAATTCCTCTAAAACCATAGCAGCAAGATATCATGGCTCATATAGTCAAATGCTTTTGACAAGTCACAAAAAACCGCCGCGGAAACTCCACCGCCATTAATTTGGGCATATAACTCATATAGGAAGTTGTATATAGCATCATCTATGTTATGGCTCTCACGAAAGCCATACTAAAAATTGCTAAGTATGTTATTCGACCTCAGATGAGAAATGACACGAAATTTAACCAGCTTTTCAATCAGTTTTGATAAAGCGGAGATAAGAGAAATGGGTCGAAAGTTAGAAGGATCGTCGAGATCGCCATCTTTGTGAATAGGGATTATTTTAGCTGATTTTAGGCAATCTGAAAATGTGCCCACCGTCCATGCAAGATTTATTGCGCCAGCATGTGACATTAAAGCAATATCAGGCAAGCTAAGTAGAATTTTGCAGAAATTTTATCCTCTCCAGAAGAGTGTTTGTTCTTCATGGAGTTTAGAACTCTTTTTAATTCATGTGAGTTCGTAGGCAAAAAAGAAGGAATTTTGAAGAGTCCTGTCTGAGAGGTAACTAAGAGGGTCTGTAGATGGACAGAGGCTTTGGTGGAGATTTTGGGCGATTGTGCAGAAAAAGATATTAAGCTCATCAAGTGGAACCACTAGGTTTGCAACTGGTTTATGGTTGCTTTTACCGCGAATATTATTATTATTTTTTTTATTTCTATTATGGCAGTGGCACACACACTAAAAGGAGATCCTATGGCGCTCGACGAGCGGTGTGTGTGCGAAGATGTTGATTGACACGGTTCTTGAATATTTGTAGGTTGTAATTAGTGGGAAACAGATGTCCTGGAAGTGAGTTCCACAGTGATGCAGTGCGCCAGACAAAGGAGTTCTGGTAAAGCGATGTTCTAGGTGTTTCTAGTTGTACGACGAACTGGTGCGCTCCTGCCGTCTGTCGGGACTGTCTGACAGGAGTTGCCAGGGGCGAGATGATGCGGGCCAAAACCTGGGAACATCTGCCGTGAAAGTATCTGTAAAACAGAGACATCTCGGCCACATGTCTGCGATGTTCCAGACTATCCAGATTCCGGGTCAACTCCGGATTGCCGACGAGACGCACAGCCCTCTTCTGAATGGAATCCAGCAGCTTTAGGGTATGCTTTGGTGCGGCACCCCAGATATGTGAGCAATATTCTAAGCACGGTCTTATTTGCGCTTTGTACAGCAAGAGCAACTGCTGCGGTGTATAGAGTTTTTTGTTGCGAAATAGCGCACCAAGCTTCTGGGAGGCTGATTTTGCGATGTTAGCAACATGGTCATGCCATGACATATTGCTGTTGACCGAGACACCCAGCAGCCCGATTGACGAGGATGAAGGAATGGTCGATCCTGCCATAATGATGTCAGGGCCCGCTGTATTGACCCTCTTAGTAAACGTTGCTGCTTGGGTCTTTGCTGCATTGAACTGGACCAAATTTCGGTCGCCCCAAGTTTGAACTTTCTCCAGGTCTTGATTAATTGCTGTAATCTGCTCCTGTCTGCGGTGATGAGTCTCAGTCGCTGGTAAGGGTTTTTCTGATCTAAAGTGGGAGACAAGGGTACTGTCATCTGCAAAACTGTAAACAGGATTATTCGTTTCGATCAGCAGGTCATTAATATAGATGAGGAACAGAGTTAGTGAAAGTATTGCGCCCTGAGGCACGCCCGCGTTGATGGTGAATGTGTTCGAGATGTGTCCATCGACTGCAACGTGTAGGGATCGGTTCTTAAGGAAACTGGCCAGCCAGCTGCAGAGAGAGGCGGGCAGTCCCAAGGACGGCAGTTTGTTGAGCAGTCCGTCATGCCAAACTCTGTCGAATGCCTTTGAAATATCCAACGCAATCGCTCGAGACTCTCCGTAGTTTTCAATTGCCCTACTCCATATATGAGTGACATAGGCCAATATATCTCCTGTCGATCTCTCTTTGCGAAAGCCGTATTGATTATCGCTGATTATTCTGTTGCTCTCGAGGTACTTGAGTAGTTGCTGGTTGACTACACGTTCCATGACTTTGGAGATTATTGGAAGCAACGCAATTGGGCGATAGTTTGAGGGCGTGGTTTTCTTGCCTTTTTTTGGAACAGGTTGCACTCGAGCGACTTTCCAAGAGGATGGGTAAATCCCTTTTCTGTAAGAAAGAGAAAAAAGCCTGGAAAAAACGGGTGTTAGTTCGTTGGCGCAGTTCTTTAGCACGATGGCAGGTATTCCGTCCGGTCCTGATGCCTTTTGCGTATCTAGTTCTTTAAGGATTTTGCGAATATCGCGGTGAGAAAACTTGACTTCTGCCATGGTAGTGTTGATGTTCGGTATAGTGGGGAGAGTCTTGCCTTGGGGCACGTCTAAGGTAGAGTGCGATGAAAACATTTTGGCGAGCATGTTTGCTTTTTCCTTGGCTGTAGTC
>MU182045.1:1444840-1465766 GCA_016904865.1 Pissodes strobi
GAGGTACCTAATGGCGGACCAACTGTAACCTTGTACTGGTCAGGATTGGTGGTCAGAAAAAGATCCAGGAGGGCGGCGAATTCGCCCCTCTCTGAGATTCGAGTTGGTTCGTCTACAAGTTGAGTAAGCCCGCAGCTGACGGCAAATGCTTCAGCTTCTCTACCTTCGTTGTCGGTCTTGTTGTGATGTTTGAGCCAGTTGGTGTTGTGGGCATTGAAGTCTCCCAGAACGATTATTTCTGAACTGGGGTGATCGACCTGTATTGAGTCAAAAGTAGTAGCTAGTGTTGAAAAAAAGCTTTGGTAGGCTCTATCGCTCGGAGGGCGATAGAGACAACATATAAACTTGGTTAATCCCTTGGCGGTGAACTTGAGCCACATGACGTCAAGGTTGTTCGGTTCGAGTGTTTCCTCGCGGTGACATGAAAGGTCGCTTCGGACAAAAAGGCATATTCCGAACTTATATCTAAATCGGGTATGTAAGTCGTAACCAGGATAGAGGTAGTTCACTGTTGCTGTTGTAGAACATACTTGTGTTTCTGTAAGGGCTAATATGTGTGGTCTATTTGCTTGTTGATGTTGGTGTGCCGAATTTATGTTTGTATTTAGGCCTCTTATGTTGCAGAAATCTATTCTAAATTGGTTCGGTATCTTTGCTGTCTGTGAAATGCGGAATGAAGGGCTCCCAGGGCCACCCAGCGCCCGGAGATCCGAATGGCCGAGGAGTTTACTTCCGGAATATTTTGATCCTGGAAGCACCATCATGTCCATATATTCCTACTGTGGAACCCGGGACCACCAGCGCGGAAGCGGAACGTGATTTGGGAAAACCACTTAGCGCTTCCCAATTCTGGTGGGGTGGTCTTTCACCGGACGATGCGAGTAGGCTTATGCATCTACCACCTATGGCCGCTTCCACTCGAAGCATCGGCCTCAGACTCATTCCTTTGGCGGTCCCTAGTCTGACAGGGGTAAAAATGGGGTTTGTTGGATCACTCCCCAGTGATCAGCTCCAGACTTTGTACTTTGGTGTTCTCCAGCCAGGAGGAGGACGATGGGATTTGATGGGCCACATCCCGTGGCAACTCGGAATGGTGGGGGCGTCACTCCCCGTAATCAAACTGCTCTCACCAGTTTGACGTTCCTGTCAGCCAATACAATGCAGCCCCTCTTGTCACACCATTCTCCAGCAATCTTTTGGCTTATTTGAACTGTTGTTCATTCTTAAAATTATTTGCTGTTAATATTGACAATGATGGACTTCAGAGGGACTTGAATTGTCTGGTCTCATGGTGTAGTGTCAATTTGTTGAGGCTAAGCATCGATAAATTGAAGACATTACGCTTTTACACCTGTCGCATTCCAAATAACACCATCTACAGCATTGACAATGTGAACCTGCAGGTGGTATCTTCCATGAATGATTTGAGAGTCATATTTCAGAGGGACCTTTCATTTAACCTCCACATTGACAGTGTTGTCCTCAAGGCGTATAGAATGCTTAGCTTTATCAAGAGAAACACAAGACATATCGTGGACACGAAGGCAATAACGTGCTTATATAATGGCTTAGTGAGAAGTGTACTTGAATACTACTCAACTATATGGTCGCCAATATAAACCGCCTGGAAAGAGTTCAAAGGAAATTCACAAAATATTTTCTTTTTAAACATCGCTTTCCCTTCAACGATATACTTTACCAAACTGGACTTCTAGTTCGTGGCCTGACAAGTCCTGAACAGCACCTTACTTATATAAGCTTTTGAACAACCTTGTTGACTGCAATAATCTTCTTGAAGATGTTGGATTTCATGCTTCAGCAATACGTACAAAGCAGCTGCAGCTTTTTTTCTGATCATATTCACCGGACGAACTATGGATCTGCAGCGTTTGTCGACAGACTACTCAGAAACTATAATAGAATAACCCCTAACTGCGATATCTTTAGTTCTACACTTCTTACTTTTAAAAGAAATCGTTCTTATTAATATGTTGTTCTACGTCCCCTGTAATATGTATTATATTAATATATTTTATTGCCTTTGTATTTTATGTAGTTTATATCTTTAGGTACCATTTAGGATGTATAATTCTGTAGAGTACTTGTTAAATCAATAAATAAGTAAAATCTTACCGGGAGAGTAAGAGTTTAAGCAAGATTAAAATATCAAGCCAGCAAACAAAATCTTCAACTGTAACTAGTAGATATTACAAATTTACGGGTAGGCAGACGCCCGACGAGCGTAAGAAAATTTATTTTTATATTAAAATCATTCATTCAGAAAATTAAACTATGTGTTGAAAACTATTAACTAAAACTAAAGATTTAGTTAATAAAAGTACAAAATAAAGTCTTAAAAATGTGCTCGTGAATTTCGGTTAATTTTGTAGTGTTATACTAAGCCATAAAATGCGAAAATTTCGCTAAGTGCTTGTCGGCCTTTTATGCACCTGTGTTGTTATTTTGGGCCCAACTAGATGAGTGGAACAGCCGTGATTTGCAAAACGTTAATTATGTACTGCCTTCTATTTTGATGGATTCCAGCAAAAACTAGGCATTTAAACCTTAATTCGCTTATCAATCATAGCGAAGATTAAACTTTTTGCGGTGCACC
Organism: Pissodes strobi; assembly: GCA_016904865.1. NCBI lineage: Eukaryota > Metazoa > Arthropoda > Insecta > Coleoptera > Curculionidae > Pissodes > Pissodes strobi. Next base: position 1,447,455 of record MU182045.1, read on the forward strand.
ACAATTGTATTTATTGTAAATAAATGTTTTCTGCCCCAACTGAGTTCGTTTATCTAGTGTGTTGAGTTCGGAATTGTTTTGTCTTGCCTTTTGTTTTGACTTTGGAACTATGGACTGCAGACCTGCGCTCACATTGTCATAACTGGAACGTGTAAAACGGCTTTAACGCTTAAGTGCTGTAAAAACAAAGCACAAAATAGTTGGATTTGTACAGGATGTCACAGTATCTATCATAAAAGCTGCCGATCAAGGCTTAAGAATGATGTAATAATTAGGGATAACCTAATAATTTGCTCCACGCAGTGCTCAGAAGTAGCCACTGATTCGGAGTCTGAGCTAGTTTCTAGCTTAACACAAACAATTAATGAGCTCAACACTGACCTGAATGATAGGTAAAAATTTGTTGACATCCTTAAACGGGAAAAACAAACCCTTCTTTATGAGGCAGAATCCATGGACCAACAGTTGGTGGATGATAATTGCGAGCTAAAGCGAAGAATTGCCGAACTGAGCAAGGAACCAATAGACCATGGTGTTCTGAACATACCAAAAGAGTTGGTTTCTTCGTCAACTCAAACAGTCATGGGAAATCTATTTTTGCTCCGTGATATATCATTGCCAAACCGCGCCAAGCGTGAGAGACATTGGAACTTCAATGCCCAATGTACAAACTGACAGTACACTAGTACCTTCCGACGACCGTCATCTATCATTCAAAGCGGAGCTGCATAAAACCATGGATGAGTTATCCGACCTTAAAGGGCGTGAACGGCAAATGCTCATCACTATCGAGACCCTTAATCATGAGAACGAATTCCTCTCAAAGGAACTAGGGGGCTTGGAGCAACTCCTGGCTGATTCACACCACCCCTCAAGCAAGCTGGATAGATCTACCCCTACAAGCAGTAATGGCTTGGAAGAGGTTGCAAATTCGTTATTTCACGAACTATCTGTCATAGACTCACATATGGTTCTAAACCGATCACCAAAACAACAAAACTCCAAATCTCCAGTTTCACGACGCGACGCGTAGATCAACCCGTTTTTAAGCAGACTATATCCAGTGTTAATAAAAGAAATATTCTGGTCTTTGGCGACAGTAGTGCAAGAGGAGTTGCCGGTGAGTTATATAAGTTTTCGTACTCTTGGGACTATTAATGGAGAATTATTATTATTAGAGTTATTCTGTCCACCAATTGGCAAACGGAATTTTTCAATTAACAACCAATTTTGGACCTAACGATAATGTCATAGCGTGTGTTGGTCTGGATTTCATTAGTAACAGTAACTCTTACCAATTAAATAAACTATTTTCCATTGGAAAGTATACTAATCTTGTTTTTTCTTTGACATATTCAAGTATAAATGATAATGAATATTTTAGGTTTGTGTCATTATGTAAAAAGTTTCTTGCATGTCAAAATGCATCTATAAGAATTCTAGATAACAATATTGTAAATGGTAGGTAGATTTAGGCTGTCAAGGAAGTCTCTTTGTAGCAATAGTCCAGTTGTACTTTGAAAAATGTATTCGTTTCGTCCTGTATTAGATATTGTGACACTACCTGCACTGTTAATGTTACAAATAATAGTCAAGGCTTTTCAGATCAGAGTGGTAACAATATCGAACGAGGTCTTTTTTTAGACTAAAAAACTCTGACACGAGCATATCATTAATGCTCATAAATATTCAATCTATTCGTAATAAAAGTGACGACCTTTTTCCTTGAAAGTTTAAAATTTCCTAGCATAGTTTTATTGACAGAGCATTGGTTGAAGCCATGCCCCGGGCTATTTTGTCATTTCGAAATTCAGCAGATCAAGTCATGAACATGGTGGCACTGTTGCGCTGGTGGATGAGTGTGCTTCTGGGAGATTTAGTGGTGTAGATAAATTTGATAATCTACTTATTGAAAAAAAATTTGAATTTTCTATTATTCATTCGGTTAAGCTTCGGTGTTTTATTGTGTGTATCTACTGTTCACCGAACAGGGATTTGGACGTGTTCTTAGGCTCGAATTCCTTCTTTCTCGATTCCCTTTAAATCATAAGGTTATACTTGCTGGTGACCTAAACGTAGATTTTGAAAATAAAGATGACAGGTCTACCTTGAGGCTGTCCAACTTGTTTGACTCCTTTGATCTTCACATGCATGTTCACAGCTCGACTCGTGTGACAAAAACATCCGCTACAACCATAGACTACATCGCTTCTAACATACAAGATAATGCCTGCTGCGAGGTGTTTAATCCCAATCTCTCGGATCATAGTGCCATTCTGGCCATAATTCCTATGAATTGTTTTCGCTCCTTTGAGGGCAGGAGGTTTGGCAGAGTTTATAGTAGTTATAACTTTCAACAATTTCATGACTTGTGTGAATCATTCAACTGGTATTCTGTTGTGCGAGGGGATGATCCTCTGGGAGCTTTCCACGGTGCTTTGGCAAATATTGTCAACAACGCTTTTCCTGTCCTTCATTTGAAGCCAATGCGCAAAGACAGAAAAAGATGGCTGACACGAGGGATACGCACGTCTGCCTCTAATCTGAGATTTTTAAACAGTCTCAGGAAAGCGTATCCTGACAACATGATGCTCCAGTCTTATTACTCCTTGTACAGGAGAACCTACAGAGTCGTCATTCGCAATGCTAAAAAACTGTATTATTCCAAACGTTTTTCTGATTCCAAAATTAAACAAGGCGAATCATGGACTATTGTCAATGAAATTACTAATAGAGCAAGCAAATCTTCACAAATAAATATTGACTCCAACTCTCTAAACGATTACTACTGTTCGATTGGCAATGATCTAACTAAAGACCTTCATCCAGTCGCACACTGACTATATGTCTAATGTGAATGTGACTGATACATTAAATGGTTTTACTCCAACTAGTGCCGGTGAAATCAGAAAAACCATAAGTTCTATGAAAAACAAAAAAGCGGCGACTGACGATGGAATATCTATCAGGGTACTGGAAAGTCTACCTGATAGGGCCATTGCTGCTCTATCACACGTTATTAATATCTCTTTTATGTCTGGTTCCTTTCCATGTTGCTTTAAATAAGCTAAAGTAATACCTCTTTACAAGGGCGGTGATCAATTGACTCCCTCAAATTATAGGCCGATTTCTTTGCTGTCTACTCTCTCCAAGCTTGTTGAGTGCCTAGTGAAGGATCGTCTCTTCTCATTCCTAAATAATAATGACATTCATACTGAAAATCAGTATGGATTTCGATCTAATAGGAGCACCTCTGATGCAATGTTCGAATTTCTGTCAGGGGTTTTCCAGGGTATAAATGGGCTGCGGAAACTTTTTGCTTACGGGATTCGAGGCGGGGCACTTCGGTGGTTCGAGAGCTACCTGTGTGGCCGGAAGCAGTCTGTCCACATAGATGGTGTGTCGTCTAGCAGACAGCGTACTTCATGCGGCGTGCCCCAGGGTTCTGTTTTGGGGCCAATCCTTTTTTTAATATACGTGAATGATTTGACTATGCCTGAAATTGCTGGGCGCTTTACGCTGTTTGCAGATGACACTACTGTACTGTGGCGCGACAAGGATCCGGGGCGACTGCTGCGGGATATTGGGTTGGATCTCTGAAGGATTAAGCAGTGGTGTGACGCCAATCGCCTCTGCTTGAACATGTCTAAAACTAACCTCATCGGCTTCAACTGTCATATTGATGGCCTTATATTTGGTGACAACACCATCCAGGCTGTGAACTCTTCTAAGTTTCTGGGTTTGTGTATTGACGAAAACCTAAAATTCTATACTCATATCGTTAAGTTGAACAAAATATTGGCATCTGGTTGTTTCTCTGTTCGGGCTACCTTTCAGGAGCTTGGTGGAGAAGTTGCGCGTAACGTGTATTATGCCCTTATTGAGTCACATCTCAGATATGCCTTACCCTTTTGGGGAGCTTGCTCTCGAAACATTTTCCAATCTGTCTTCGTTCTGCAGAAGAAAGCTGTTAGAAATCTATGTAATGCACATCCAAGAACCCACTGTCAGTCCCTTTTATCAAGCACTCTATTCTGACCCTCCCATCTTTATTTATTCTGCAAATGGCTTGCCTAATTCATAAAAATAAGTATCAATTTCCCAATCCTCAGCCGGTATATGGTACACGTCAAATTAACAATATTCCCTTGCCCATTCCACATTCCAGCCTTGTGAGGAATTCCTTGATTTACAGTGGCATCAAGATATAGGTACAATCATGTTGATCTGCGGGTTCGAAATATTCAAGACTTAAAAGCCTTCCGCAAAGGTTTAAAATGCTCTTTATTGCAGAGAGCTTTCTATTCTATTGACGAGTTTTTCGAGCAGAACTAAAAGGCTCATTATATTCTATTATTAACCCATGACTTGTCAGTGGCGTGCACATAATGAAGGCACAAAAGCATTGCCTACCCTGACATTTTGACATTTTTTATATTTTCCCATTTAATTTTAATTCCGATAATATAAATTATAATTTTACTAATAAGTATAATCCCAATTTAAAAAGCTTATCTTAAGCGCCAATTAAAATATTAATTATATGATAGAAAATCATCACAGTCTAACACTCATATTACGCTACCTACATTAAACGGAATAATATTCTCCGACGGCAATCCGCTAAAAAGCATCCCATATCAAATCGAAGGCATGCATTTAGACCGTCAATACTGGATTTACTATGCAAATGAAAAGCAGTGCTTGAAGAAAGACAGCCAAATGAAACGATACATAAAAAGAAAAGAGACAAAGCCAGAAGCATGCGAGGATACGCATACCGACGCGACGACGCGACGCAGCGATAAGTGCCGTTGCCAAAATGTGCTCTCTTTAATTAATATTTTGATAGACATTGTTTTTTCCCAAGGATCATATTGTTATTGTTTTTTTACGATTTTGTAATTGGTTAGAAAGCGATTACCGGTTACATCATTACAGGGTTTGGTTAAGAAAGCTTTATTATTTAATAATGTTTAAATTAAATTATAGTACATCGGGCATCCCTAAACTTATTAATATTTCAATATTTGGGTATTAATAATGCCATGCATTTTTTTGTAAGAAACTGAAACCCGTTAATACAACACCGGCATTGGCCGGCCATAATTAAGAATAATTTCAGGTTCCCTTTTCCCTGTGCCCTATTCTTGCGTGCGATTGGGATTTGACGCCCTGCGCTTTTAATTGTTGTATTGAAAGTTTAGTTAGTTTATTACCTATACAAGGGGTTGTTGTTTTCTTTGTGGGTTAGTTTTGTTGGTTAGACAGATTTCCTGAATAGTTTTAGTGCTTTTTATTATGCAGTCTCAGTGCGACTGCATTGTAAACTGCCTGGAAAAACTTATTAGCACTAAGCCCTGTACAAGTACGACGTTTACCGAAAAACAAAATGTTATTAAGATTGGTAGACCTAGCCCGGACTTAAAAATATTGCAGCAACAAAAGAAAACCTCGATATTTTAATAAAAAAATCTATGATAATTATAAGTCGCTCTGCGGGTGTCGTCATAAAAATGAAATGTATTGTTGGCCATGCTTACTCTTTGGTAAAGAAGGAAACGTGTGGAGTAAACCGGGGTATATTGATTTAAATTATTTTGCAAATGCCTCAAAAAAACAAGACCTAACTAACCCAAACTAACCATTTACAGCGCGTTTTCTTTGCAGAGTTTTGGCGAAACTCGAATCGAAAAGACTTTATGCGTACATTTTTTGAAGTCACAAAATTTAACATTTTTGGGCGCGGCACCTGGAAAAATTTTCTGCCTCCGGCGGCGCCTACAGCGGTTTATTCCTTCTCTATCATTTTCTATTATGTTGCCTACCATCTTCTAATTAACACTGTGACGTGTGTGTTCCAATAATGAGTTATCTGAGTTTTATTGTGATAAATGGCTGCAATAAGCCATTACAATTTTGACTGAGCTGATGTAGGTACTGTGATAATGTATATTGCAGAGGTAATATTTGCCATTTATTATCTTTTAAGTCGCCACAATTATGTTTTCCTGCTATGTTTTTTTTTCCTTTTGATTTTGTTTCGTTTAATTTGTGGAATATTTTTTGGACAATAAAACACTTTAAATAAATAAATAAATAATAACTTTCACTTGTGTTGTTTTCTTTCACGTCTCTTTCTCATGCAGTAAGTGTTATGATAATCTTACGTTTCAAAATTTTGAGAAGCACGATTTTTTAGGTCTCAACTACTCCCATGGTGTGATATAATAAAATAATTTTAGTTTTAGTATCTCCGTCAATACTCTTACCTGCTGATATTTAAGAATGTTGTCCTTAAGAAAAAAAATTGCCTGCAAGCATATGTCTAAAAACCTTTTTTTTTTTCATTGATTTAAAAAACTGCTTAAATGTGTTGAACTTACTAAAAGTTAATATGATCGAAAGATGTATTTTTTCATATTGTACCCATAAAAGCACACTAAAATCTTATCGAGAAAGTAAAAGTTTAAGCAAAATTAAAATATCAAGCCAGCAAGCAAAATCTTCAACTGTAGCTTTCACTTGTGTTGTTTTCTTTCATTTCTCCTTCTCATGCAGTAAGTGTTATGATAACCTCACATTTAAAAATTTTGAGAAGCACTATTTTTTAAGTCTGAATTACTTCCTTGGTGATATATAATAATAATTTTAATTTTAATATCTGCGCTATCACTTTTAACAATCGAATTACCAATAGTGTATTTTAGTTGATTTTAAGAATTTAATCAAATTATATTGTTTTTAAAATGTTATCGCTTTAATGAGATTAAATTTTTTATATATTTTTCATCCTTTCTGTTGCAGGATGCCCATGAAGGTGAAGTGAACGCAGTTAAGTGGAGCCCATTAGATCGGTTAGTCGCAACGGGCGGTGCTGACAGAAAAGTAAAGCTCTGGGATATCTCAAAAGGTCAGTCTAATACTGCATGACATCGTTATTATGGCGTGACTGGTCATTAGATTTAATTTTAGTTTTTGAGTGAAATCCGCTGTCACCGTTGGCATATTGGGCATACAAGTACAGATAGCAGTTTATTTGGTATTTTAAAACGTCTCGACACTATTGGCAGTAGTTTACCTACTACCTACGACTTTTTACAAATTAGTTCTTATTTAGGGTTTTTGGAATATTTAAAAAAATATTTTTTTAATGTAGTCTCGACACTATTGGCAGTAGTTTACCTACTACCTACATTATTATTTTAAGTGGCATCATTCTTTTGAACAAGTGACTTTAAGCCTCCGTGTTACACGGCCAGTTTAAGCGCCGCTCAGTTCAACCTCAACTAGTAGTTGAATCTTCCTATACAAAATATATTTTTGTTATAATGGTATTCAGAAAGGAGCTATTATTCTGGTATTTTATGTACAACGGAGCCAAAAGTTGCTGATCCTGGCTATATTAAATTATTGTACATACTCATTTATGATTCCTCTCGTTTCATTTTACTGCTCAGACCTTCAATACAAACGTTCTATCTGAGGCCAGTTTCTGCCTTGAAACCTTTTGTCAGCTGTCAAGTTCGCCTTGCATGCACTAACCACCAGTTCATATATATTTGGTGTTTGCACTGAGACAGATGTATCATTGGCAAATAAAGTAAAGCACTCCCCTCTTGTTATCCGTATAAAGTAGAGATCTAATCGGAAGCCCTGTGGAACCCAGTGATAATAAAATTCTGTGTCAGCGGCGTCTTCCATTACTGGACGGATACTTATTGGGTTCTATAGCTTAGATTTTATTTTATTAGTTCCTAAACTAGGCCACAAAACATTGTCAAGTTGTGATCCCTTTCCCTCTCATGCATCCATGATATATGACACCAGGTTAAGGATTCCTTACACTGTTATTTTTGTTATAATATCCCTCACATTATTAAAACTTACTTCATCAAAAGCAAAGGCAGTGTCTGACTTCGAACTGATCACAAATTGGACATCCTCAATGTAATGAGTTTTTAATGTAGCACACGAGTGGTGGACAAAGGGCAGTACACCTAAAAATCGAGATTATTATATGAACGTGTAGGATTATTACAGTTGTGTGATGTTATTTCTCTCACGTGTTTTTCAAGGCTTGTAGAACCTCTAGATTACTTGCTAATATTCGAAACACTTTAATATGTTTTTTTTTAGTTTGATGTTAGGCCTTTTTGCATATTTGAAAGGCAAATGATTTTTTTTCTTATACCTTTTTCGTCAAATAAATCATCCAGAGGCAATCTGTCTATAGAGATCATTAAGGAAGTGAAAATTATTATTATTATTATTATTATTATTATTATTATTATTATCATCGCTAGCAACAGTAATCGGCCGGACTGTTGCTCGACAGTTAGTCTTTGGTTTTTACTTTTATCGCTGTTCTTGTCACACTTTGTCGATTGGTTGGCAGTGAACTAGAAATAGTGTGTTCCATTTTTTTTAGTGTCCTCTGAGTTCTTTAGTATTTAAGGTGAAGAAATTTAGATTGAGGTTCTCGAAATAGTCGTTATTTAGGATTTTGAATGTTTCGATCAAGTCTTCCATGCCTCTTCTTTCTCCGAGTGAGGTTAGCCGAAACTGGCCCAAACACTACAAGGCGTTCTTCGTAAGGGGTGAGCTGTGTGGATCTTGGTAAACCTCACGGCATGCCACACGGCATGAGTTTATTCAAGCTTGGGTCTAACATATGTTTTGTAAATCTTATTCATGAACTCTGGTGCTTTGTTGTAGAATGCTCTTTGTATTAGGTAAATGAATGAGTTACATTTTTTAATAATTTGGTTTATGTGAGATACCCATTTTAGGTCTGCTCATATTAATACTGCAAGGTCTTTTTGCTCTTCCACCATCTTGATATGCAATCCATGCAAGGGTGGTGCATTTCTCTTCATTAAGCTTAAGCATCCAAGTCTCAGTCAGGATCACCTGGTAAGCAGCCTCTCCAAAAAATCTGCAGACATCCCCTTATTTCAAAATATTCCATCCTGTTTTTTTTTTATGTTGGGCACACACACAAAAGGAAAATCCTATGCCACTCAACGAGCAGTGCGTGTGCGGACAAGATGGTGGACGTTGGACTCGAAACGCTGTAGGTTGTAGTTTTCGGGACAGACGTTACTCGGAAGTCCATTCTAGAGTGAGGCAGTCCTCCAGACAAAGGAGTCCCGCAACAGGGACGTCCTAGGTGTTCGCAACTGAATCGTATGTTGATGAGCAGCTTGTGTCTGACGTATCTGTTTGGCACAACTTTGGGTGGAATCATAAGTGTCAGCCCGTTCGAACATCTTCCGTAGGAGTATGGATAGTAAAGAAATAGGTCCGCCACAATTCTTCGATGTTCAAGGCTATCAAGGTTTTTAGTCAACTCTGGGTCATCGACAAGGCGGACTGCTCCCCTCTGTATGGAGTCCTACATCTTGAGCAAGCGTTTGCGTGCCGATCTTCACACATGGGAACAGTATTCCAGAGATGGTCGTATCTGGGCCTTATAGAGCAGTAAGTGCTGATGAGGTGTATACAACTTTTTTGCCCTATAGAGTGCTCCTAGCTTTTGTGTTGCTGCCTTGGCGATTTTGGTGACGTGATTACGCTAAGACATGTTTATGCTTATGGCTGAGGCCAGAGTCAGTGTTTGTCCTGCGGTGTTTGCTTTTTTTGAGAAGACTGGCGCTTGAGTCTTTCCTGCGTTAAAAAGGACATTATTTTTCCTCCGAAATTAAAGACATATATAAGGCATTAGATAGATCTATTTGGTTCTTTTCGAGTAAATTAATTTGTTCTACTATATTTATTTGATTGGTATTTATTTTTCCAAATTTTTAGTACATTTCTGTGTAACAGTGGGTAGAATTGATTGTTCTTTGTAAAAGTTTTTATTTAAGTATTTTTGTTTTTTTTGTTAGCATTTGGAAATAATTATTATAACGGGTTTCATTGTCTAAGACTAGAGTGCCAAAGAGCCATTTGTCGACTTTGCCAACTGCATTAAGTAGGCCTCTTTTTCGTCGATTGTGTTTGTGAAAATGTTGGTGTTTATCTGCAGATATTCATAATTTTGAAAAAAATTGTAAGAATTGAAAAGCTTTAATTATGTTTTGTATTGAAAATAGTTTTGTTTGCTTGGATTAAAATATTTTTATATTAAAGTAAAGTTTCGATTTCTGTAAGATATATGTGAAAACTGGTGTGTGCTGAGTAGCAGATATATAGGTTTTTCCTATGGCCGTTGGTAGTATGGGGTTTCTAATGCTTTTTACTTCTAAGTTCGTAGCGATAATACAAAAGTTTTTGACTATCAATTAACTGCGATCTTTACCTTTCGAGAATTAATATCCTCATTGATGGCAACAATCTGATTTTCTCGCTCGCTTTGGGAACGAGCAGCGGTCATTGGAGTCCGCGACATGAATGAGAATACTCGTCTGCAAAGCTGTAAATATTGTAATTTAGCCTTCTAAAGGGCATCTTGTCAAAAACCCTCGCTTGATCCAAATACAGAACGTCCACAGGATGGCCATTGTCAAGTTCCTTGGACTAGTTGTTGATACATTCTAATAGATTCGTCATTGTAGAGCGTCTAGGAAGAAATCCATGCCTACTAGCTGTGATGATCCGGTTGTTTATTAAAAATTCTGTGAGTTCAGGTACCATTAGTTTCTCCGTAATCTTGCGCAAATGGGATGCAAGGCTTATGGGCCTGTAGTAGACGATTTCCCTTTTTAATACGGGTATCACATAAGTCATGGTCCATCTCTCAGGTATGTTACCAGAAGTTAGAATGTCTGTGTATACTTGGGATAGGATCGGAGTGAGGGTGTTGCTACATTCTTTAATAAAAATTGAGGGGTTGTCGTCTGGGGTCTGGGCCCGGGCTGGAATATTTTTTTAACGATTTTATTGCTTTATCAATCTTGTCATCTGTAATCTGTATTGTGGAAATGTCATTTACTGCTCTGGTGATGGGCGGTAGCGCTGGTATAGAAGTTGGTTTTTCTAATGTAGTGATTTTGCGTTGATTCAGTGTGTCTCTAAGGACGAATTCGGATATACTGCTGTATAGACTACGTTTTATGTAGTTGTAGAAGTCTTTCTCTTCCCTTTCTAGTAAGTTATTTTCATATATGACGTTGGCTTCACGAATTCTTGCTTTAAGTTTGTTGTTCTGTTGCCTGTTAAAATTATAGTTTTCATCTGTCTTGTTTCCTCGATATCTGTCCCAAACCTTCCTTTTCTTGTCCATTTTCCTGAAGATTCCAGAGTTGACCCATGGCTTTTTTTGTGTTAACCTTACAGCGTCTAAGTGTTCCTCCTGAGATCCTCTATAAGCCATGGCAAAAAGGTTTTTTTTTCTGGAAAGGTTTATTCAAGAGCTTCCTGCAAATATTTACAGAATTGACGACATACATTATTTAAGCTTAGTTCTCTATTTTCTACAAATGCCCAAGAAATACTTTCTACAGCTTTAAAATAAAGTAAGAAGCTCACTGTGTTTGCCGTTAAGTAATTGAACCAAACCAGAGATATTTAGTCAGTGAATCTGCGGTCAAACAGGTTTTTTTTTAAGCTTTAAGTATTTTTCTAGTCCAGTATATTTGTAGTTAGAGTAGTATTAGCCTGATGAAACTACTATTTAATATTGACAATAAGATAAATTAATGTCTTTACTTTTGTTGCCATAAACCTACAATATATATAAATATTTAATACGTTATACAAGCCTGTGTCTGTTTGTTTCAGTATAGGGACCTTTTAAAACAGGTATGCTGTGTACATCTGTATTACTTTATCATTGCTCAGTATATTCAATCGTGCCAAAACAGCGGGAGAACTGTGTCATAAGGAATATCGTTTATATATTGTTCTTCATACATTACATAGTTTATATACTTTCATAGGTACTGATTTTGAAGCTCTAACAAGGCGAATTCCTCAAGTTAATAATAAAATTTGATACATAAATAATTGTTCTTGAGGTTTTGAGAAAACAAGGTTTGCTTATGTGGTTGTTACATAAAAATGTATATATATCATGGTCAAATATTTGGTTATTTAACAAATGCAAGCGCTTTAGCTCCTTTACCACTTTATTTAATAAAATTACATTAAACTATGTTTGCAAATAACCTGAGCTGCAATGTTCTTTTATATTTTTGTGTGAATGCAATATTGAAGGATAGTACTTTTAATGGCATTCTGCATGACACAGTTTGATATTCGGAACTATAATTAATTCTTTGATTTTGTGCCGTTCATAGGAGCTTCTGCTGAAGAATGAATTCTCATTTTCATGTCGGGGACATTTGGCTTTATTTTTTAAAACTTTTTGTTTTCATTTTGGGTTATTTGAATAAACTTATTATGAAAGTATCATGTAGTGTGTTTGTTTAGTAGTTATTTTGTGTGTTGTCCCATTTTATTCCCTTTGTGGTCGAAATCTTGCAACAATAACCTTCAGAAGGTTTCGTAGAAATGAGTTTTGGAGATATTTTAAATAAAAAAACATTCACGGGATACTTATTTGCTTTTATGCTTTCGCTGCTTAATCAAAACATCACATTCCTAAGTACTAGGCAGCTTCTAATATGATATAGGGCGACCTGTTACCAATGGGCTACAAGCCTAAATTTCCTAGGCAACATAAATTGATTTAGAGTTCCATACTTTTTCGCACCAAATCATGTTTAATGGAAGTTATATATCGTGCCTGCAGCATAGTGGAGGTCGGTACTGCTTTTACATCTTGCTATGTAAAATAACATAGCAAGCAGACTAGCATTTGTCACAAATCATTGAGACATGTTTGTATTGGTTTTGCCACTGTTTTCTCATTAATGGTGTATTTAAGTGGAATCGTTTTGTGAATTAAAGTTCCCTTTTCGCGCTTTAAGATAATAAAACATATTATTTCTGAAATTAGAAAATATACCGATTTAAAATTTAAAAAAAAAATCATATCACGATTTGAACATGAGTAAAACGTGATTTGAACGATATTTGTTATTTTTTATTTCTTATATTTTGTAATAAAATGCCAATTATTGCAGATAATGAGTTACCTGAAAATTTTTCTGCTGGTAGTTTTCATCTTAAAAGAAGTCAAAATCGAGGATAAATAGATATTTATTAGCAGATGAAAATAAGCGTGTTCGTGGGTTTGGATCATATAGTAAAATATAGGGAAGCGGTTTGCAGTTTCTTTTAATACTCGGTCAGAATCTCCCATGTCAATTAGAACTACTAATATTTGAAAACTGACTAAATTTAGCTTGGGTTAGTTGTGGTTAGTAGTTTGGTGGGTAACAATTTTTTTTTCTGGCATCAACACAAAATGTAATGACATCTTTTTCTATAAAATAAAAAAAACGAAGACATCAATGTCTTTCAAAGTCCAACATTCCCTAAGTTCGGCTTCAATCATGCTCAAAATAGTGGCATTTGTTCATTATTCTCCTGCAACCTGCATAGTCGCATAATATGTTAGCCTAATTCCATCATTCACCATAAACACAAACATGCACTTGCCATATATTAGAAGCCATGCACTTCTGTCACCGAACATTAACTATACGATAAGAAGGTTCACTCTCCACGGCGGCACGGCAACAGTGTGTCTCTTTCCACGCGCCAAAACTAGCAGGGTATTGGCAGGCGACCGTTGACACGGCGCACACTGGTCGAATTTCTAGTAAAGGTGGCCATAATAAGGTTTACCAGATATAAGACATTAAAGTTATTTAAAACGTTTAAAATATCGTGTTTTAGACAAAGATGCTTTATTGTTTAAATTTTGGCTCATCTAAACTGCTGGCCATCTGCTTTCGAGCAACAAAAATTTCGCCTAAATTTAAAACTAAATATGTTCTTAACCAGACATGATATCGATCTCTGATTTTTAATGGTTAATAAATTTGTTCCTTAAGAGAAAATTTCCAATGTTGGATTTTTTTAAACTGTCAAAAATTTTTATATACAGGGTGTCAAAGAAGGCGATGTTTTTTGCTCCAATTTCAATAGCATGTAACTTTCATAATAATTTTTTTAAATTTTTTCACTGTACATCAATTGAATCACTTGTCCATAGCAAAGAAAGTAGTCTGTCAAATTTTTGATATCTGCTATGTTTTAAGAGATATAGATTTTTTTTGTAAAACCTTGTTTTTTTCAACTTTTTGGTAGTTAGACCACACTGTGCGTTGTATCGTGTAAGTGATTATTATACCTTATGAGAAGCTTGTTTATGTTCAGTAAATAAATTGTACCTAAATGTTGTGATGTGCAGTGGCATACTTATAATCACTATATGTCTATGGTTTATTCATCCATCATCCATCAACGGAACTAGCCCAATATTAGGTTACAAGTGTGGTAGTAAAATTAATAATATAAAAATAAAACAATAATAAAATTAAACAAATAAGTAAGTAGAATTAATAATTAATTTATGGGTATCTCACAATTTTTCATGATTGTTTTGTATTGGAAAGTACTCGCTCGCAAAATCAAGTACATCAGACTAGTGATATTTAATTTTAAGGATTTTCAAAACAAGTTTAGTTTTAGGAATAGTGCTGTATTAGAAATAAATAAATAACATTTTTCCAAAAATTAAATTAAAAAATTATAATTAAAAAAAATTTTTTAGACACACTGTAAAATATACATGTAGATACAGTGCAATAGTAAAAAATGAAAAATAAGGATAAAACTTGCTTAATCTAGAGACGGGTACTTTCCAATACAAAACAATCGGGAAAAATTGTGAGATGCTAATAAACCATAGTGTGTGATTATAAGTACGCCACTGCACATCACAACGTTTAGGTACAATTTTTTTACTGAACATAAAAAGCTTTTCGTAAGGTATAATGATAATCACTTATAAAATTTGCACGATATAACGCACAGTGGGGTCTAGCTACCAAAAAGTTGAAAAACAAGGTTTTACCAAAAAAATCAATTTCTCTTAAAATATAGCAGATATCAAAAATCTGACAAACTACTTTCTTTGCTATGGACCGGTGATTCAATTGACGTACAGTGACAAAATTTAAAAAAATTATTGTGAAAGTTACATGTTATTGAAATTGGAGCAAAAATCACCGACTTCTTTCACACCCTGTATATAATATTTTTTGAAAGTTTAAAAAAATCTAACATTGGAAAGTTTTTCCTAAGGGATAAGTCTATTAATCATCAAAAACTGTAAGTCGATATCATGTCTGGTTAAGAAAATTTTTAGTTTTAAATTTAGGCGAAATTTTCTTTGCTCGAAAGCAAATGGCCAGCAGTTTATATTTATATATAGGATGTATCAATTATCAGTAACGATAAAAATCATGTATAAAAATCATTTGTATGTTCTTAAACCGTTTTAAAAAGTAATTTTGAAAATTAAGGGTTGTTGTAAAAAACGGGTTTTAAATTTTTAATTTGATAATCCAAATTTTGTTTTTTTTTTGCAACAGTTAATTCAGGAGTCTCACGAGCAAAATGAATGTTAATTAGACGACAGAAACGCGTTGATGAGAGCCTGCAATTTTGCCATACAAGTATTTCAGAGCTATCGCTATTTAAAAAAATTAATCTGATAGAGATAGGCCAGTCAAATAGTACACTAGAAATCGATCAAATCGCAAACTAACGGCTAGTTCTGATTTTTTAATATGTTGTTAGGAGCACTACCAGTAGTGTATATTCAAGTTTGCAGCCTCGAAAGACCTGTGCTAATTTCGTAGCACTCGAAAAGCTGCGAAATTTTCGCATTTGTTGTGGTTTTTTCACTATATCTCCTGAACTATGAGTTTTTTCATGAAACATGTTATATATGTTTTTAAGGTAGATTAAATTTGCTGCAAGTTGAGACCAGGACCAGCTCTGTAGGTCCAATAGTTACCAATAGATACAGCCCTCTAAAAATTGTCAATTTTTTCCAAAAAAGTGAAAATTCATTTTACGGGTAAAGTCATAGGGAGAGATGTTGTAACAATGTACTTAATTAGCTTTAATTTGAGCATAGAATGACATCTGAAGGTCTGATAGTTTCCCCACAATGCTTAAACATAAAAAAAATGGGAAAACTGCATTTTTCGCAAATTTGCTCTGTTGACTTCTCACGACGGTTTGAGGTAGTTTCAAAGAAAAACCCATGTACTTCCACAAGAAATATATTAACCCTTTAACGGGCAAAATTTTATTTATACTAAAAATCGTAAATTAACACATTTTTATTATTAAATACATTATATAAATTTAAAAAATACATACCGCGGAGTGTGTTTTGATATTATACTAAATAAAACAATATGTATCTCACAGGATACATTGCCCGTTCAGTCTTTCATAAGATGATATACAGAAAAGCAATTGCGAGCATTCTGTCCCTGCACAAAACACAACCATGCATTGCATTTTTGACAAAATACCGTGGTTTGTTCGTTTGTACAAAATCTGCATCTCCCTTTCTCTATAAATGTAGAAAAGTGTCCTATTTGATCGTATCTGATCTCGTCAGTTGGCCTGGCACTTACAGGAACTTTGATTTTTTTTATGGTTGCTCGTTTTCGAAATCAGATTTTCTAAATTTAGGCTTTTATGAGTTACAACGCCAAATTTGTTCGAAAGGATTTAAGATTGTCATGCTTCATATTTTCAATGGCTTCATTGTCTTGTCGATAGAACAACCATGCATTGTTCACACAAATATCAGAAAGTTGACTAAATATTCCAAGATACCAACGTCCGACTTGAAGGGTGTTTTATAGAGATTAGCACCTCAGCTAATTCTACACCAACCATGTGGGTATTATATTGTTTTATTATTTGTGGACACGGAACCTCAATCTTTTTTTTCTCCTTTTTGCTGTACCATTTTACTTGAAGTATAGGAATGTGTGATACATAGGAGCTGGCTAAGGTAACACATTTTGTATCGACCCACTCGACTACTGCTATGCCTGCTCCATTATCGACTTTATAATCAAAACTGCCTCTACTCTTTTTCAGTAAAGACTTTTCTTGCTCCAATTTGCATTCATGCAAGCGATTACTTCGTACAGTATCTAGGCTGTTTATTCCATATTCATTCTTCAGTAAGACAATAAGATCCAAGGAGGTGAACCAGTTATAGAAATATATAATATTCATTTGTCAGTTGGGTTTGGTATTGTTTTCGAAAGTTCTATTACTACTTTACCACCAGATCCAAGGTCAGATTCTTCTGTTTTAGAAAAAGACATTCCATCATAAGTAGTAGATCCCGTGTAAATAAAAAAAGTCATATACTATTCCAGATACCCCGACTCTTACAAACATTTTGAAGTCCCATTTTTTTTTTTTTTTTGCATATATATTGGCATTTCCAGCTTTAGTTTCTATATATAAAATCATTATTTCCTCAATCGAATAAAGATTTTCACCTTCGATTTTACTGCACTTTGTTCTAATCATCTCTAGTGGAAGTCTTTTTTTTGAAAAGTCGATCTCCATTAGCCCCAACAAAGGTATCTTAAAAATGTATAAGTAGCCTCAGTTTTTTGAACCTCTTCACCGGAATCACATCAGCAATAAGGCTGCTATATCATAGGTTCAGTGTGCAATTATGTTCGAAGGATGGTATCCGTATAACTCCCATTAGAATTTCAATACCAATAAATAATTTTATTTCCTCTGAAGAGATATATTGGTGGAATAACCAGTTGTTAGCGTTGATTAAATATTTGTTTCTGTAATATACTGAATAACTGACTCGTCCCAAAATTTCTGAAAATATTGAAGAGGTGCACGTATAGCGTCTATAGCATAGTATCCGACATCAGTAGGTATTAGACTATGCTGAAAATCTTCCTTCTCCCGTTTATAATTAGTCCTGATTTTCTTTTTTACTACTCTTCTTCAAAGTCACGGCAATAGTGGATAATAGTAGCTCGTTATCGGAACTCCAGTAGCCATAAGATTTTACTTCAATGCATGGTACATGTGGTTGAGTAACAATAAGGATTACAGTTGGGATCGAAGGCCTAATACAAACTGACAATTGTGACCGAAGTGCTGGTGTATAGGAGGCGAAAGGGACGGAACAGCTGCCTGCCTGCTGGTCCCAGAAGGAAGGGGGGGGGGGGGGGGGGGTGGCTACATGTATGTAACGGAATCTTTCAACATCATCTTTACCCACTTCAAGATGTCGCGTCGGATTAGCTTGAAACTTTGCACACTGATGACAATATAATAATTTGATAAATTTGTTCCAATATCTTGAAGGATCTAAGGATAAGGAATTAATTCTGGTATTCACTTTTTGCTTTTTATTTCTTTTTTAATCACATTCAA
>MU182045.1:1480766-1525350 GCA_016904865.1 Pissodes strobi
GGCCATCGAGATAATTCCAGCGATCCCGAAACTTCGCGTCCGGCCGGACGATGAGTCATACAGACAAAGAAGCGAGGGCACGGCGGCTAGTTGTATAGGGTAGCACAAAAACGTTCGGATGGTTGTTAGGCTAGCCGTAACAATATCATTCGATAATGCCAAATTAAAGATTGATCCTTTCTGAACATTTTCTTATTCGCTCTGATACCTCGAATATTATGGATGCTACAGGGTTTTGTTAAAAATAGTGAATTGGCCTACTTTTTAAGGGTCAATGAATTTTCGTTCTTTGATATGTTATAGAGACCATTAAATCTAAATTTTTTATAACATTAAGTTTCATTCCTGATAATGTTACCGTTATCTATACAGAGATAAATAAACACGCTCCAATTTATGCACTAAAGCACAAATCGGACCAGTCCTAAGCCTGGATCAAGTGTGAAGGAAGGCCTTCGAAAATAACATTTCACAAAATGGAAAACATAGAAGGGACTTTTATTTCTCCCTGTATAAGTAACGGTAACACTGTCAGGAATGAAAATTTATGCCATAAAAAATTTTAGATTTAATGGTCTCTATAACATATTAAAAATTAACGAAAATTCATTGACCCGTAAAAAGTAGGTCAATGCACTATTTCTAACAAAACCCTGTAACATCCTTAATATTCGAGGTATCAGAGTGAATAAAAAAATAAAATGTTCAGAAAGGATGAATATTTAATTTGGCATTATCGAATGATATCAAATATCATTCGTTCACTCTACAGAGTGTCCCAAAAATTGACAAAAAAACATTACTTTCTTTTTAGCCCTGTATATGACATAAGGACCAATTTTTTAAAATCAGCAATACCTCCAACGAATTCTGAAAGAACCATGCTACAATCTAACAAAAAAAAAGTCAAAATCGAGTGAAGGGTTCAAGAGAAAATTGAAGTCAAACTTAGTGTAAATTTTGCCCGTTCCCCTAATTATGCCGGTGTGTGTATATGACTGGCCTAAGACCAAATTAGTAAAAAATATAGAAGCATCAGTGATCACTTGCTTGTATTCTGACTGTCCCAATGTACCATTAAAGGCATATTTACAAATTGAAACTAAATTATAAATTTTATCTGCTGATTCAGTCAAATTATTTATTACTTCTTTTTGTATCAGTCTTACACCAGTATGGTACAATAATGATTCTACTGAAATTTCAGCTTCAGTTTCACTTACTACAATATTATGGGATTAGGGGTGGGCAAAAATATTCGATTATTCGATTCACTTTTAAGAAATTATTGAATTAATCGATTAATATTTCAGAAAATTTCGGTTATTTCGATTAATCGATTATTTCGATCAATCGACGAATAATCGACGAAATAATCGAACATCGATTATTACTTTTAATAGTCGCCCAGTCCTAATTGGGATAACGTTTTTTGGCCTCCAAAACTTTGTCGTACGAAGGATATAAGTTGTATTTTTTGTCCCGCTTGCGTTTTGATAAGTTTATACTGATGCTTAGGCAAATTAGCTTCTACAATTATTATTAGAGCTACTTCATCAGCATTTAACTCTAAATCTGAATTATCTTGATTGTTTTTATTTTCAAAAATTTTGGCTTGCTCGGGTTCGTTCTTAATAGTTTTGAGAACTTTCGATGCGGATAAGTTACCACATGATCTATAGCTCATTTGAGCGGCATAAGTTAACAACTCCTGTGGTGTTGAATTTTCTCGGAGTGGTTTTGTTTTCCGTCTTTTGGACTGCTCACTACACTCACTGAACGCTACTCTTTTGCGTCCTTTTACGATATATTTTTTTATTTTACAACAATTGTAACCCAATTTTATTTTTGTCTAAAAACCTCCTACTTGATTGATTCCACTTGGAAATATATTTATAGTAAAAAGTAATGCAAACTTATTGAGAAAGTCTTGATATCCTCTTAATTCAGATATTTAAAATTTTAATTTAAGAAAATTTGCATTATTCCTTTGGTCAGGAAAGTATTTCAAACAATTGCTTATACGTTATAGTTAAATAACTTCGATCTGAAGCAAAGCATAAAAAAATAATGAAATATTTATTCTTCCTTAGTCATTAAAATAAAAAATCACAGTCATCTCAATCATCATGGTGAAAATGATAACGCTAATAAAAACCATAACGTAAATTTGACAAGGCGCTGCAAACAATTCAAAAGATATCAATTGTTTTTTCCAATGCCAACTAGAGTACTGGAATGTTATAAATAATTTCCGCATACGAAAATATAGTTTCTGGCCAGCTTTTATTGAAATTCGACCTGTGTGCGGCGAGAGTCCGCCAACCGTTACCAAGCAGCCAAGCAAAAAACTACGATTCCTTTTTAGCGCTCGCTGACCACGCACATCAAAGCTGCCGCGGTTGAGTGTTTCTTCTTATCGTATAGTTAATGTTCGGTGCTTCTGTGGAACGTAGCTTTAGCTTTTTACTGTAAACATTCAATGAATATTTGGTTATATGGACTAACTCAAACTAACCAAAATCATCGAGTTGAAGCCAAAAGGGTTTTCCGAAACAACAACCTTAGATTAGATAGTTTACTGATTGCAGATTACTTCTAATGTGGTATGATTTGTTTGACACTTCCCAAGGCTAGGCTCGTTTTCGGGACATTACCTACCAAAAATAAGGTGTATTGCTCTTGCCCCTTGCCGAAAACAGTAACAAACGTACCTAATCTAAAGTACCAATCAGCTAATCAGGTGAAGCCACCTCGAAGGCAGGGTCAGTGAGGTTGCAACATATGGGACAAATAGAGTCGATCAAGTTAGTTTCCCAACGTATCATTCCGATTATAGATCAGTTTACGATCCAATTAATCGGATTGCAGTTTCCGAAAAGCCTTCAAGTTAGGTGAGGAACACTATCGAACGCGTTTAACTACCGCAGCAGCTGAACGACATCATTCGAAACGAGTAATTTTAATTTTACCACAAGAATAAGCCAGATAATAACCTGATAGCAGCATGACATTAAACAGAAAGGAGACGTCGACAATCATACTATATAATATACTCACTACCTATATTATATAAATGAGTTTGCTTGTGGATCACCCACCTCACCGCACAAAACAGAAACTGAGAATAGCCTATAGGACTACACGGTGTGTTAGGTATATTGATAGATATTTCTCTCTACTTTCTGTCTTTACTAACGGTATATACCTCTCTACTTTCGATCGCATAGCGCCGTGTCACATTTCGTAATGTATCACACATTTAGTAACGTTTGCATCTTGTCACACATTTCTTAACGCATAATACATTTCATATTGCGTTCATCAGCTTCAAGTACAGCCTGCTTAAAAAGGTATATATTATTTGGCTGAAAACGGTAATTAATTTGGCAGTTAATGTGGTGCATGTAACTGCCATATATCTGTTACAAGAAAGAAGTGGATAGGTACACCGTTTGCAAAAATTCGCGCATGTTTAGGTTTTTTTTGGCAACGAAAGGCGATTAATTTTTGGCGAATTGCTTGCAGTGAGCCAGGTGGTCCAGTGGTTAGATGCTGTGTTTGTGATGCGGCAGCAGACACTTGAGGGAGGCCCGGGTTCGATATCCGTCAGCGACGAAATCTTTTTTTTAACCTTATGTTTGTAAAAAGGCTTTTTTCTTCATTTTGGGCATGCCTAGGGTTAGTTTTGGTTAATTTTTGTTGGTTGCGCCCCCGTAGTGAGCGGAGTGCCATGCGTGAAGTGAAATAATAGTCAACATTTCATAGGAATCATATTATACACATGCGCGAATTTTCGCAATCGGTGCACCTAAACTCTTGTCTACAAGAACGAAGGAAAATGTGCCAGTTAGTTATCGTCGGTCATCAGAAGTAGTAGAACACCACCACCATGTATCAGCAGCGGGATATGTAGATGAACTCTACTCAATTTGCTCCTATCACAACATGTCATATATCTGGTTAATCTACTAGTGCGTATCAGTATGTGATGTCCAGTACCAGTACCGATCTTTATTGCATCTTTAGTTCAGTCAGTCAACAAATATACGAGGACTAAGTATATCTGAAAAGTGGGTTTTACATTGTGAAACATCTGGTGATAATGTTAACCCATCCCTTGTCATTTGATGTAAGGGTGGCTCGAATTCTGGTCTATGCATCGGGAACTTGAAAACCGTAAGTGATACAGTGCCGGTCAAATTAAGGCAAAATTGCGCATTTAGGTGCCTAACAATATGTCATTTAGAAACTTTTTAAATTCCGAGTATTTCCGGAGATATACGGAAAAAACCGGAATATTGAAAAATTGTTTAATTTTTTTCCTGAGCTTATTTCAAAACGAATTTCAAATTGAATTGCACTTTTGCATTGCCACTTTTCCGCTCTATCCAATGATGGTATCAAGTTTGGAATCCGACGTTTCGTCTTCAAGGGGTCATCATCAGCATACAAACTTAAATTTTTTTATAGTTTTTGAGATGATATTGGTGTTATTAATATGAATATATTTTTAATTTTTTTTTATTTTTATTTAATTTATTTTTATTATTTATTTTGCTTTGGGGGTAAAAAATTAACGAATCTGTTTTTTTAATTTACCGTTTTTTATTTTTATTAAAAATACACTGTGTCTTTTACGGTTTTCAAGATCCTCATACATAGACTCGAATTCGAGCCACCCTGTACAGTGGATGTTTTTACGTGTCATAGGAATGTGCATGCTAAACTTTCCATCTCATGTTAAGCCATCTTCTACTGGATAAGTCTTTATGTATATACAGGTTGGAGTCAATTTGTAGCTGTGCGTAATGAGATAAAAATATAACTAATTTTTAATAAAACGTGAATATCAAATCATAGACAGTGATAAATAATTTTTAAAATATTAAGAACGGGCAGCTGTGAATTGTTATAAACTGCGCGGCAAAAGTTAACTAAAGTAAAAATAAGGTCTATTTTCAAACTAAAATGACAAATTAATTAGTGTGGCTTTAGGGTTTGAAGGTTTTGTCCGCTTTTAAGACCACTACGCCTTTATCATTAAAAATTGAACTCTACACATACTTAATTATTTTTTGATAGTTTTCTATAATCGGCAGCACATTTTTGATATCCAACGTTCAACTAGTTTCCTAAGAATTAAGAATGATTTTTTTAATGTGCATTTTGGCAACAATAGAACGAAACAGCAATAGATTTTTAGCTATGAAATGAGTTAAACCTTACCTCTGCATTAAGTCAGTTAATAATTATCACCAAAAACCAATAATACAGGACGAAAATGATACATCCAGAAAAGGTAACATTTTATTGTAATTCCCTTAAAAATCATGCAAGATATTGTAACCCTGCATTACTGGTTTGTGGTGATAATCTTCGACCCAAATATTTGCACCATAGTGCTTTAAGCAAGGCTTACAGTAAAACCAAGTTTATCTTAAAAATGCCTTTGTACCACTAACAAAAGTGCTCACAACCAGGCTTAAAGTTAAGCCCACAATTTTGGCTGCTTAAGCCGAGCTTGTATATTTTGGAAGGTACACATTTTGTTAGTGTCTATTTTAAGTTCAAACTGAAAAAAAAAATTAAATGGATGAAGTTTTCGACAATATTTTGATTAATGATGACATAAATGTTTTTTGGATATTATAAATATAAGTTTCCCCCATAAAATTTTTAATAGGCCAAACTTTTACCAAGACATGGACAACTCGGAAGAGAGAATACAAGTATAATGCTAACAGGTAGAGGTCCATTTCCTAATATAGTTCGTTTTGACGATTCCTTCAAGAAGGATATTACGTCAAGCTTTGGCTGCTTAAATTAGGCCAACATATACTGAGTAAAGAATGATTCGTTGCATCAACAAATCTCTATTTGTGTCCAAGTTAAAAGTATCTTTGTTCCAAATACATACCATTACCATTATTGTATTGTCTTGTGGATAATAATAAAAATACCTACTTGTATAACCCACCATTGAATGCGCATTGATCTAAAAAACATGTTCATTTTCATATGTTGAAATACACTGGCGAGCAAAAAATTTAGGTCAGTTAGGAAATTGGAAATTTTTTTTTAAATAAATTCAATTTCGAAATAATTGATCTAGTAGCCGGTGAATCATTTGTCCTGCTGTATCATGTAAGCTAAATTTAGCATTCAATAATGAATCAAAAGCCTTATTTTGGTTTTTATGATTTATTAAGAAAGAAACAACAATTTCAAATTTTCAACGAAGTTCGACTTATTGCTATTCGGAACTAAAATAATGAATGAAACTTTACATAAACAAAGAAAAATAAAAACTAGTAACGTGTAGTCCCTCCCCCTGCATTAATGACTGCTTGAAGTCGTGGAGGCATACTCTGAATCAAGTTTAGTATCATATTCTGGTCGATGTTAATCCACTCGTGCAATAACAACTCTTTCAGCTCCTGGGAAGTCCTCGGGACTGGTGTGCCTTCGGATACGTCATCCTAATTCATCCCAGACATGTTCAATAGGATTCATGTCTGGACTGAGTGCTGGCCAATCAAATCGTCTAATTCCTACCTGATCCAGATATTCTCGGACTATCCTGGCTGCGTGGGGTCTAGCATTATCATGCATGAAAATGCCATGTTCGCCCATAGTAACCATAAAAGGCATCACATGGTCTTCGAGAACTTCTGTAGTGTACTTGTGAGATGTTAGGTAGTCATTCTGTGTGGGCTTGTGCAGTGATTCCTGCCCAAACCATAACCGGACCACCGTCAAATGGAAGACGCTCGTCAATACAAACTGAGCCATATCTTTCTCCGGGTCTTCTCCATACTCGTCGACGTCCGTCTGAGCCATTGAGGCAAAAACGTGACTCATCTGAAAACAGTACCTTGCTCCAATCATCATCATTACATGCCAAATGATTTCGGGTAAAAGCCAATCTGCCAATTCGATGCCGCCGTTGCAATGGTGGCCCTGTAGCCATCCTTTTACAAGACAATACGTTATAACGAAGCCTTCTTCTAACGGTCCACTCGCTAACATTAACATTTCTAACCTTTTTAAGTCGATTTCGCAAAAAAACCTCAGTAGCTGTTCTATTTCGCAAACTTGTGGACACCAAAAACCAGGCATCTCCTTGGGTGGTGACTCTTTGCCTACCAGATCGCGGTCTTCTGGTTGTCAAGCCAGTCTCCTGATAGCGTTGATACACATTTCGTACAGCACATAGGCTTTTGCCAACAATTCTTGCAGTTTCACGTTTTCCCCTACCATCTTGTATCAATGATACAGTTCTTGCCACAACAACAGGATCTAAGGGCATTATGAGCTGATAAACATATACTACAAACAGTATACCTTACAAATGACAGGTATTAGAGAGAGAAATCAACACTGAACTGAGAAATAAGCAACGATATTATAAATTTGTAATTGGACCGAATTCACGTTATATCTTAAAAATCGTAAATACAGTGACAATTCGACAATCTGTGACAGATAACACAATATGACAAATAATATTACTCGGGAAACAAATGATTCACCACCTACTAGACCAATTATTTCGAAATTAAATTTA
Source organism: Pissodes strobi (assembly GCA_016904865.1). Lineage (NCBI taxonomy): Eukaryota > Metazoa > Arthropoda > Insecta > Coleoptera > Curculionidae > Pissodes > Pissodes strobi. The sequence continues at coordinate 1,488,337 of MU182045.1, forward strand.
TTTCTAAATTTGTTTCCAATTTACTAAGTGACCTAAATTTTTTGCTCGCCAGTGTAGGCTTCTGTATAACATCGCTGTCATATTCATGTATTAGGTCATGGATGGTTTTTTATTTACAATTGAAAGAAAAATGTCATAACATTCATATTTGGGAATATTAGGAAGTGCTCCCTCACCTGTTAGCATTACTTGTTGCCTCTCTTGTTTGCGAACTTCCTCTTTTTTATTTTTTGTCATTAGCCAATGTTCATTTTCTGTTTCGGTGCACGCCTCTAATTCAATTTTAGTGGATATTGAAGTTCTTCAGAACTGCATAAAAATTAAGTATGACATATTTTATGAAAATAAAGATATCGTTTTTATAAACATGTATGGGGAAACTTATTTTTCAAGGTAGACGGTGTTGCAAAAAATAAGCATGTTTGATTTTTATTCATTATCATTTTTTACACCTTATACCTCCAAATTTAATCCTTTTCTGAGCAGCCTTAACTTCCCTAAAATGTGATCAAAGTCATGTATCGAAACAGAAATGAGCGTTTTTTTGAATGCGCCTTAAGATACATTTTTTGTATATTTTTATTTCTTAATCGCAGCAGAAAGCTGGAGAAGGGTAGCTTCATTTTATATTCCCATGGAGGAGTTAAAAATATTAAATACTTGCAAATGACAACCTTTAAATATGAATGAGAGTGTATAAAATTGAATTAAATAGCTTCTACTACCCTGCGAACACTATTAAGAAAACGGATCTGTTGTGGAAGAACTTTTTTGTCTTAAAATCACTCAAAATTATTCATGCCTTAAAGTTTGTCTACATAATTAATTTAACCCCTATATATTGCGTTCATTATGTGTTAGTGCAAGGAATTTTAGGCCTTATAGAAGTGAGAACACCTTGTTTTTCATAGATTTACGATATCTAAGTAGGTACTTTGAAGCTCATCTTCTGAAGTCAATATTTTCCATGGTTTGGTACTGTCCATTTATAGTAGCTGGACTTTAATTTGCAATTCTAGTTTTTTCGTGCAAGCAGTCAAAAACAGTAAAATATCAAATGAATTTCATAATAGGAATCATGCTATACTATAGTATTTTATAATCACTAGGGATATTCATACTTTGCTTGAGTCTTTCGTTACCTTCTGAGGACCTTAGAAAAATATCTTTTTGGGTTTGATCCTGATCCCTGATGCATAAGATATGGAGTGTTCTGTTGGTATTTGGTAATGAAGCACGATCTCAGTTACTTCAGAATGTACAGAATCGGGATTAGAGTTACAACTGATCTTTTTTTTTTTTGCTTGAAATATTCCAATCAATTATTGAACTTCCTTAAACAGTATGCAAATCACATGTTGTCCATGCCCAGTGACATTATTTGGATGCATATCTCTTTCGGAACGACCAACTGTTCATATCTCTCCACATATTATGCTTAGCAATACTATTTCACACAGGCTGCTCCTATCATCAAATGTAGGACTGTTATAAATAAATAATTCAAATGGAAATGCGAATTATATTAACGTATTTTTGGTTGTAGTTTTTTGGCAAAGCTGCTATTAATCTTTGTATCTATTTGTCCACAATTCCCAAATTTCATGCAAAAGTTGTTCATATTAAAAGAGAAGATACGATATCTAACTACCAAAGTGGTAAAATGTTGTTAGTTGGAATAATTATGCATTTTTAAATTTTCCTTAAACTTATATAATGCCTTTTTAATCTATAAAAGGATCAAGTGGAATGAGCCACAACCTTCAACTTCAGTTAACAATAATTCTACGCTTAATCTAACTTCCACACTATGTGTATCGCTCCGTTTGAAACGCAATAGGGTCATTTCATCTCAAATTAACCAGAGGTTTGGCAGGTGACCTCTCCGATTTCGATAATTTTTGGTTCAGTCATTCTACCCATTTGATAGCTGAAAAATCCCAAATTTAAATTTTCTCTGACAAGTAGTTTTTTTTAATTGATTTTTGAAAATAAAAAAAGTGACCAATTTCCCTAAACATATACTAAGAGATATCGACATATGTTAAGAACTTCTTACACTAGAGCAGTGAATTGTATCTCATTTAAAAGGACTTGAAAATACTTTTAATGAGGTACTACTCGATAGAGGTGTTAAAAAAAAATTAAATTTAAATTTTGAAAAAAAGAATATTAAAAAAAAATATTTACGAACGAATATTTTTTTTTCAATATTTGTAGCAACATATTGGTCTAATGTCAGGATGGAGAAATAATGGGAACAAGGTGAAAAAAATAATAACACTATAAAATACAAGCAAATAATGGTATTTATTTTGATAAATGTAACGCAGCAAGGCCTATTATTACTTTTAATAGAAACAAAATTTTACAAAAAAATCCAAAATCCACCATATATTTAAATCAGATTTTAGTTTTTATTTTTTTTTTCTAAAATGTTTGAACAATTAAAAATCTCTTCTTTAGTAAGTGTGTAAGTTCGACATGTAACAGTAACCGGTTGAACCTTCTTTAATACTGAATCTGTTTTAATTACCAAAATATCTGCTTTAGGCGCAGGATAATAAAATGAACTATTGGTCCATTTGGATGCAAAAGCTCATCAGATTCTTCATTTTTTCCAATATTGCACGCTAACCCCAAGTTATCATACTGAACAGTCACAGAACCAGATTGAAGAAACATTAATTCGTTATTTGTAAAATTAGAAAAATTCAATTGGACTGCAGTGTCTGAGCACTGCAGGTATTTTCTTGCAGAAAGCACAACCAAGGGCAGTAGTGCGGGTGGTAGAAGGATATTTTCCAAATTAGATGCGCGCGTGTTAGCAAGTTCTAACAAGTTTATGCTTGAAAAAATAGCAAGTATTGAAACTTATGGTTTTGTTGATTTTTTTCCTAGGAAGGGTGGGGGGTGGGATGGTTATGGCGCGCAGTGCCTGTTTTACCATTAGGCGTGGGCCTAGGGCCCAATGACAAGTGGGGCCCAAATGTGCAACATAAAAAAACTACATAATTATAATAATATTTTTTAAAATATACATTTCCCTCGATAAAAAAATCAAGATACTGTTTCGCCATCTTTATTCCAAAACAAAACTAATCTTTATTAAACAGAAATAACAACTCGACAAAACGTAGGCTGATAAAAAAAACATTTTATTAAAAATATACCAGCCCAAAATACAGACAAAGTAAGTAGGTGGGCGAAACAATTTTGACAGTACAAAGTTCAGCATTTTACAAAGTTAGAGTAAACGGCGAAAAAATGAGTAGTTAGTGCATAGTCCCAAATCTGGCTCTGTTTACTCTTATGTATCCAAACTTTTTCGAAGAAAAGTGTTAACGTTAACATCAGTGTATTTCATTATTTTAAATATTATTTTATTTTTACTAATTTATGCTTTGGTTCAATAATTTTTTTAAAATCTTATAACGTGTTTCTTTTCTAGTTTTACTAAAATCTGTTATTTTTTATTAAAATTAATGCAAATTTATACTTAATTTAAATCTGAATAAAACACTACATTCTAATTATGTTTTCAGTTCGAAATCGAAAAAAAATCAAGTGGAAGCCGAAGTCATATTGGGGCCCGAAAATTTGCTAAGGCCTAGGGCCCAACTCCTTGGAAAATAGGCCCTGATGGCGCGCCAGTTAAGTAGGAATTTCAACAAGTTTCTGCTTGAAAAAATAGCAAACTTTTGGTCTTGTTGACTTCTTTTTCTAGGAAGGGGGGGTGGAATGTGGAGGAGGACGGGTGGTAGGATGGTTAGGTTTTCGTTTAGGCTTTACTTTAAAATCACGAAAGGAAATTAACAATTAACCAAACTTTGTAAACACCTCGATAAACTCCGAAAAATAGTGTTTAAAATAAAAAAAAAACAATTATTTGTAATTTTTGCTATGTTTTCAAATTGTTAATATTTTTTCCCTATGAACCCATCATTTCTGCTTCCCGAAATTTGGTAAATATCTTGCTAAAATATTGACAAAACAATATAATTTTTTGAAAAATTCGAAAATTTATTTAAATTTTTTTTAAACACCTATATTGAGTGGTACCTCATTTGAAAGGTGTTTTCAAGACCTTTTGAACGAGATATAACTCACTGCCCTAGTGTAAGTAGTTCTTAAAATATCTTAATTTCTTTTAATATAGTTTAGGGAAAATGGTCACTTTTTTGATTTTTAAAAATCAATTTAAAACAACTGCTTTTTAGAAATATCTTAAATTTTGGATTTTTCATCTACTAGATGGGTAGAATAACTGTACCAAAAATTATCCAAATCGGGGAGGTGATGTGCCAAACCTCCTTTTATTTTGATTGGTTTGATGTGAAATGACTCAATATATACGCTACCATATGTGTGAATATGTATCCAGATAGAAATCCCAGAAAAGGTCGGTTGCGCTGACGGGTGTTACATTGGATAGAAAGAACTTTGCGGTTTGTATCAATCTTTTTTTTTATTCGGTTATTCCAGTTGCCACAAAAAGGGCATATTAAAATTAACACCCAGTATTCGCATAGCCTTGCGTACACTCTACTTTCTAAATTATACTTCTATTCTACAATAGTTATAACGATCCGAGATACTACAACACTTACTGGGATTATAGTACTTATTGTATAGAGTCTTTCTGAAAACCATACATTATTTGCTACTTTTAGAGCAACGCTGTAATTTAGTATTTATCGGCAATTGCCCTTTCCATTAATTAAGTCAATGAGAACTATTATATCCATCGGCACTTGAGCCGTCAGCTAAAATAATATAATCTACCTTATTTGCTTCCAATTTCAGGCTCTATACCATGTTCCATTTTACTGGCCCTTTTTGTATTTCTTGCACTCCTTGTAAACCTAAAGAAATTGTATTTCCCTTCAAGCTCCAACTTAGATTAAAAATGCATTTTTTTGAGAAAATAGATGTTTAGATCAGGAGACAAGTTTCAGCAGTCGAAGAACTCATTTCCAATTAATATGCCATATTTTAATATGGCATTTTCTCAAATATTTTTCAGGAACTCAAGAGAATAAAGGGATATTGGTTGGAAGTAACGCTGGGGTGATGGCTGTGGATTTTGATTCTTCTGGGACGCTAGTTTTGGGAGCTTCCAACGATTATGCAACCAGGGTGTGGACGGTCGCGGATCAACGATTAAGGGTAAGTAGTTCCAAGATCTCTTCATTTTTGGGGTGACGGCATATGAAAAACTAATGCGTCTTCGTTTAGATGCTTCCTACAAGCGAGCTTAGTCATCTAAGTAATAGTTTGTCAGAGAAAATAATCGGATCATTCCTGTTTGGCAACAAATTTAATCCAAGCTGAATAGGAGGAAGTATATTTTGTGGTATGAGCTTTGGAATTCAAGAGTGCAGCTTGACACAAGGCAGCAAATAGGTGATAAACAATAAACTTATCATTTCCTTGTCGTGATAACAATTTTCAAATTGCTCCCAATTTCATAAGAAGCTATAAAAATCTTCAAATGAATTGAAACGCATAAGGCATGCTTTATCGGGTTTGTTTTATAAAAAAAACAAAATTGACTGAAAAGAGGATGTTTCTTATTGGTTGATTCAGTTTTCGGGGTCTATATCTTTACTATTGGTAATAATAGATTAGTAGTTTCGTTTATCGTCTATTCAATTTTTCTCGGTTTGATTGCAATGCAATATTTTTATTTTATATTGGAAAGTGAAACTTTTAATATTGAAAGTGAATTCGTTAGCGGCACGGATTTTAATAATGAAAATATACTTTGTTTTTAATATAAGTTAATATATTTTTTTTAATTGTAATTTTTTTAACAATGGAGCAATGATGGCGTATCATATAGCCAATTTAACTAGCTGAATGTAATATAAACAGTATTTGTCAAATTGTGTTCATATATGTAGGTACCTAGCCATAAGATCTGAGGAGCCCACGAAGGGCCAAGAACTACCAAGCCTAAAACAGCGCCCCAAATAAACATATTTCTTGGCGCATCCACCATTTCATCAAAATACTATTTTCCTTTTGTGTACATTAACCCCCCTGATTATATTATCTGATTACGGGGCTGGTCTGGAGGAAAAATCGCTTGAATAACAGAATTCAGAATAAATTCAGTTTCTTAATTAAAACTGCGACGAATTCGTATGGGAACATTATATTAGTTAGTTTCATCTTAGTATAGGGTTTATTAAATATCAAACTGTAAACACCTGGCTTATAGACGATTTAAATTAACGCATGAATGAAAAAAACAACATTTTAATAGTTTACTATGGGTATAATCAAGGGGACATAAGAACCCATGGTGGGCGTGTTTTACATGCATGCACTATTATTATAATAATGGTGTGTAAAATGCATTAGCAGGCACCTAGTTATGGGTAACCACGAAAAGGTAACGAAAGTTTTTTTGCGTTTCATGACCTCTAATTGCCCATTGTATTTTTATTGTTCGGATCAGTTAATTTTTAGTTTAGAATATTCGTAGTTCATTTGCAGATATTCAATAGGATCGGTAAATCCTTATTATTTATTCATTTACAAGTTAAGCCCCATAACAGTTAGATAAAAAAAATCTGAACCATAATACTTAATTAAAAAGACACAATCACGAAATATAAGTGATAGTGAGCCTATGTTAAACCAGAAAAAATCATAAAAAAAGAAACAAGAATACAAAAAATTGAACAAATATAAACAGTTACATTTATAGGAAATAAAATATAACAAAATAAAATATATAGATATTACTTTTATACATAACAATACCTAAAAAGGTAATTTTGAGGATAGCCCTGCCCAGGATAAGTAACCGCACCCTCTAGATACAAATACTTTACAAATTTTCTTTGGATATTTTCCAAGTAGTCTTTATAAATTTGATGAGTTGCATACCACATTATAGCGGAATATTCTAGCTGAGATCTAATAAAAGAAAAAAGCAAGAGTTTTAATAGCATTTATGTTATTAAAATCATTAGTACACCTTACCAGAAAACCATACATTATCGAATCGTGAAATGACATTAACGAGTTCTGAATGCAAATGATTGCAATTTTTTAAAAGAGTTTTCAGTTTTTTCTTCAATATGTATCCTTACATGCAATTGCATAATAATTATTCCTTCATTTTCGTTTTTAACTTTTAAATTTTGATTTTTTATTTTATTGGATCCTATTCAGGTGTGTATACTAACTAGAGTGTGATTTATTTGAAATTTATCATCATTCATTTTACTTGTGTTCTTTGTATTTGTGACTAATGGTAGAAAAATAATATGCCTTAGTATAATTACATCCGAAACTGAGGACAAAATATGTACGTACAATTTGGCATTCAACAATAAAATTGACCATGTCGCCCGCCACTGCTATGACTGTCAACAGGGTTGCACTATTTCTTATAGGCGTATACTTGTATGAAGAGTATTGTAACCATTCCAGATAGATGGAGTTCTCATGCTAATGACTGTAAACAGCCTAAAGTGTAATGCAAATGATGTTAATGCCCCTTATAAAAAATACAAGCGCAAACGATTTTAAATCATGCAATAATGACTTCGCACCTTGTTCATGCCCGGCGAATGATGTTTTTTCCATGCTTAAATTATAGCGTGTCTAAAGTTATAAGGTGATTTAAAAGTTTGGCATTTTGTCCGCCAACTAAAAATAGTTTTATGCAAGTTTGATGATATTAGTGACTGCATTTAATTTTCTCGTTGACGCAAACGATTTGAATAGACAGCATCATTATTATTTGTCTCCATTTTCTACAGTAGTAATATATTAATAATCCTAAGCAACACCATTGACTGTATAAACAATGGCAACACCAAGATTGTGGGAAATCACAGTTCAAAAATACATTAAGGTAATAAATGGATTGTTTATCAGCTGACGCATGCAGTATAATATAAATAGCCCTTTCCTCTAAACTCTCTTAAAAAACCTCAGGAGCCAAAAGATGTTTATAAACTCGCAAGTTAGCTTACTAACATGCGCATATAACTTGAAAATCTTAGTTCATTCGTATCGTCAGATACGTATTTTAAACATGGCGAATTCAAGCGTAAGAAATTTCTTTTAATTGAAAACGATGTTATTATTACATGCTTGAAGTGGTCAAAGCCGAGAGGCACTAGTAAAAGATGCAGTGGTTCTATACATAGAGCCACTGCAGTAAAGAAAAACATGACAGATTTTATTGAGTTGTGGATATTATCTTTAAAATGGAAATATGATATAAAAAACACATTTTTTAACTTGAATAGAAAGTGCCTTATATCACACGAGTCTTGAAAAATTGAACATTTATGGCTCTATTCGAACAACATGGATAATGGTGACAATTTGACTTGGCAAACGGAATGACCCGATAAATATTTCAGCTCTAGTGTTGAAAAGTTGATTTGAACTTGCGTGTTATAGTAATTGTTTCGTAAGAATTTAAAGAGGGTTTTTGTGTAACTATTGATAGTTTTCATAAATATTAGCGTATGTTGTTAGATAATCAGTGGCGGATTTGCAGTCTCGGCCGCCCTAGGCCCCGAGCTATCAGCCGCCCCTTTCTCAGCATCCACCATATAGATTACATAATGAAATTACTTTATTGCCAACTTTTATATAGTATACGCACCTTGGCCAGTAAATAAGAAAGTCACAGATCAAATGTTTGTTGATCTCAGCTTTGCTTCGGCCGACAATTACATGTGATCTGAGACATTTTTACTTTACTGGTTTAGGTACGTAATATACTATTTTTGACACGATGGGGGCCGCCCTAGGCCCGGGCTTACCGGGCCTTGGGGTAAATCCGCCACTGTAGATAATGGAATGAAACACGCTTGTTGAGTTTTCTGCATAAGTTTTCTACATAGACTAACTTTTATTTGTTTTAAACGTACACATTCAAAATATACCTCAAAACAGGCAAGGAGAAAAATAGAAAGGTCTTAGTAGGTAGTTTGGGTATCGACCCTTTACGTAAATCATAAACATCTGCAACATTTCGTACCCTGCCAGCGCGGGTGTGAACCATTATAATACAGGACCCTATCTTACATCTAAAATAACTAATACTGTTTTGAGCTAAATTCCAACACTCCCACTAGCACAAAATATTATTCTAAGCTAATTACTCCAAACTCTTCTAAGCACTTATAATCTTTAACAGAACCTAAACCCTTGATTAGAACATCAGCAGGCATATCTGATGTCTGTAGGTATTTAACATCAATCAAATTATTAGCAACAGCTTCTCTAATAAAGTGATAACGCACATGGTTGTGTTTCGACCTTTTATGAAACACAGAATTTTCCGATAATTTTTGCGCACTTTGGCTAACTATAGAGTGTTAAACAAGAGGAATTACTTGTTAATTCAGTCAACAAATTTCTTGATAAAAAGCTTCTTTTGAAGCTTCTGAAATGGCCATGTATTCAGCATCGGTACTGGACAGCGCTACTGTTTTCTGCTTCTTGCATTGCCAAGATACAGAATAGAACTACTTAATTCAAAACAATATCCGGTATAGGATTTTCTTTCGTTTGGATCTCTTGCCCAGTCGGCATCTACAAAACCTTTCAATTCAGCTTTTTCCTGTCGAAATCGTAAACCAAAATGTTCAGTGCTTTTTACATATCTCAGTATTCGTTTTGCTTGCTTCCAGTGCAATAACAATTGTTGAACTGATCTCATTTAGCTAACCGAAAAAGCGATATTTGGTCTAGTTAACGAGCAAGATACATAAGACTTCCAATGAGCTGTTGATATGGCATTTTCGTTTCCCAAACATTTTCGTTCTTAAAATTAACACTGTGTCTCTATGGGAGTGGATACAGTTTTACAATATTCCATATTAAATCTTTTTAATATCTGGTTCATATACTGTTCCTGTTCTAAAGTAATTATCTTATTACTTTTATCAATGTTGACTCTCATACCAAGAAATTGTTTAGCTTGTCCTAATCTTTAATTTAAAATTTTCACCTAAACGACATTTTGAAAGATTTGTTTCGATTTCATCATTGGAAAAAATTAAAAAATCATCTACATATATCGTTACAACAGTTAAAAGGTTGTCCCTGCCTTTGGTATGCAAACAAGGTTCTAGTTCTGATTTTTTATACTCTAAATCTCTAAGAAAAACATACCAAACTCTAGCAGATTGCTTTAGTTTAGACCGTAAATTGCTCGTTTTAGTTTTAAAACCTGAATTCTGTTATTTAATTTTTTTTAAAATCATCTGGTAACATCTTATAAAAAACCATTTACGAAAGCTGTAATTACATCTAAATGTGAAATGTCTCAACCTAATTTAACAGATAGAGCTATTAACAATCGTAACGTTGAAGGAGGAAAGTTTCATCGTAGTCATCGGACTCCATACCTGGGCGTTGACTAAACTCTTTTGCCACTAACCTTGCTCTATAACGAACATTGCTTTCACTGTCAGTCTTTCTTTTGAGCACCAATTTGCACTACACGATAGTTCCCCCTCAGGCACATCAACCAGCCCCCAGGCTTCATTCTCCTCGAATGGTTCGAGTTCGACCTCCATGGCTTCCTTCCATTTGTCCTTGTCTGGCCGTGATGGCGCCTCATTCACGGGCTCTGGATCACTGTCTATGTCAGCGCTCTGAAAGCACCCGTAGCTGATTCTGTCTAGGAGTGTTCTGGGTCTCGGAATCCTGCATGATCTCCTCGGGACAGTTGGTCCTTCTTGTTCACTGTGCGAAGAATCACTCTCACTATCCAGACTTCCACATTTTTCCGGAACTATCCGATAGGCCCACATATTCATCAGTCCCATTGCCATGTGTCTCTCCCACTGAAAGTGGTATTATCTCACTTACACTTGAGTTGGTGTTTTCGTCGTCTTCTACCATGATGGCCACTTCGTCACTTAGATTTTCCATAATGGAAACTTTCGGCTGGTATACACGTTGCTTGTCTGTGGATTGTATAACCTGTAACCTTTCACATGATTATCGTACCCCACCAGAATACATTTAATAGCCTTCTTGTCCCACTTTTTTTCTTTCGAAACATGGGCCATTAGAGTGCTGCCGAAAATTCGCAGGTGGTTAACATCCGGCTTGTTGCCTGTCCACATTTGGCTGGGAATTTTATTTAGTCCCAAAACTAGAGATCTGTTTCGCAGATACACTGCAGAATGCCCAGAACTTATAATAATAATAATAATAAAAACGTTTATTATTTACTAGAAGAAACATAGATGCACAGGCAATACAGTTACAATTTACATTTATGAATCTAGCAAATAAAGGCCTACATTTCAGATTTCTGCATCAGGGCAGATTCTGTTCTACCAATGCGGTCTCAAGACTTAATGAAACTAAATAAAAATGCGCAGAAGAGAAAGTGTATTTCTTTTCTATATCTGATATGAGAAGGAAGGAAAACAGAAGGAGAAGAGAAAAGAAGAGAAAAGGACACATTTAGAAGTAGCTTTGCTGACCTTTCTTCAAAGATTCACTGAGATTCGAGAAGTTGTCTTTGAATTTTCTTTTTAAAACTCTGACATGTGAGGGTGGACCGTACTATATGAAGTGACAGTGAATTTATACTTGATGCAATATTATAAGAATAACTTCTCTTGAAATATTCCGTCCTGTGTCTCGGAATAGTTAAAGTATTTCTCCGTAGATTTAAATGGTGTACATCTGTACGAAATTTAATTTTATTATACAAATATGGAGGGCATTTAAATTTTAGTATTTTATAATATAAACATGAGGCATGTAATTTACGTCTATTAAACATATTCAGCCATAAAATTTCTTTAAGTTTATAGGATACTCTATTCCTTCTCCGGATACCAAATACAAATCGAATACAACAGTTTTGCATTTTTGGTATTCTTCTTGAGTCATGACCATGCATCTAAGCATGGCCCATAAATCGTGTCACAATGATTAAAATGTGACAGAATTAGAGAATCGCACAATTCCTTTTTGATATTTCGATCAAGATATTGCCTATGAGGATATATTGGTTTTAAAGCGGAATATGCCTTTCCAAGTACACGAGAAACATGATGTTTAAAGCGAAGCTCTGAATCTAAAATAAGCCCCAAACTGTTTGCATTTTGACTATTGAGAGACGTTGGCTCCCAATTCTTATGTCAACAAATTGCTTAATGTGGTCCAAAACAGGTTTGCTACCAAAAAGAAGAACAACCGATTTAGCCGGGTTAAGTTTTAACATATGGTCTGAAGACCTCTTTAACAATACATTCAAGTCAGAATTAATTTTAATATTTGCGTCTATGTAATCTGAGGGTGCAAACGAGTAGTATAACTGAGTGTCATCAGCATATAAGTGGTAGTTGCAAAATTTAAACTCTTCATGAAAAGTACTAGTATATATGCTGAATAAAAGAGAACCTAATATGCTACCTTGAGGCACCCCTGTGGTAACGTCCAGAGGGTCTGATATAGCATCACCAATCTTTACACCCTACGACCGATCAGTTAGGAAAGACTTTATTATGTTTGATGCATTATTTGAAAACCCGATGTAATGCAACATGGCGATTAATACAGTATGGTTCAAGAAATCAAAAGCTTTCGTAAAATCTAAAAGAGTTAGAGCGGTAATCTTATTATTATCTTGAGCTTGAAGAATGTCATCGGTCACATCAGTCATCGCCGTCGCACAGCTATACCCTGAGCGAAACCCAGATTGTTTCGAGGATAACATATTATAGGTGTTAATATGTGTACGTGTTTGGGTTTCTAGTACCCTTTCCAATATTTTAGACCGAGTAGGAAGTATACTTATTGATCTAAATTGACTAAGTTCTTTTGGCTCACTAACTTTTGGAAGCGGTATAATTACCGCTTCTTTCCAAATTTTAGGAAAGTACCCTTGTAAAATGCATTCATTAATTATATGTGTTATATATTCTATAATATAAGGGCAGCATAAGAAAAGTAACGTTGTATTAATGCGGTCTGAACCAACAGCCGTCCTTTTAATTTTCTTTATTATTTGGAATGTATCGTTGTTTGTTAAAATATTGAACGATAACAACGAATCTATATTATTTTTAATACAGTTAGAATAAAAATGTATGAGCTCATTGTTTGGGGAAATATTTGATTTAGTTGAATTTATAAAAAATTAATTAAATTTATTTACATCCTTAAACATCTCAGGGATTTCTCTGATGTGTGATGGTCTTAACCTATTTAGTTCCCACCATTTTTCCTTGACAGAGCTGGTAGAGAATTTGTGTCTGTAGTAAGCTTTTTTTTTCCATTCTGATTGATGAATTGGTTAGGTTTCTTAATTGTTTGTAATAATTCCATTTGCTGGGCGATTTATTGGTTTTAAAATCTTTAAGGGCTTTATCTCTGAAATTTTGCATCCGCTTGATATTTTCAGTAATCCAGGGTTGAAAAGGTTTCTTACGCTGAGTATTTAATGGGGGCGTGATAATCAAACAGATTTAATATATTAGTATTTAAATATTCTATTTTTTCTTCAATATTTGGTGTTTTATAAATTGTATTTAGTGGAATTAATTCAAGGTCTCTCTGAAATGAGTTCAAATCAATATTCCTCAACGCTCTATAGGCTATTTTATTAGATAATCTAGGAACAGAAGTATGTTTTATCTGGCAAAAAACTGAAAAATGATCTGAGAAATGACAATCAGCAACCCCCTTGTTTATTACTTGATTTGAATTTGTAAATATTAAATCTATTAAAGAATAGCTCGTATCAGTCATTCTGGTCGGATCTGTGATTAATTGTTCCAAATTAAAAGGTTCTACGGTTGATAAAAGACGATTTGTTAAAGAATCTTCACAGTTTAAAACATCTATATTAAAGTCACCAAGACAAAATATATCATCATAGGCAGAGAAAATATTAGCCATAGTATCTTCAAATGTATTTATAAAAGAATTGCTGTCAGAGTTGGGTGGTCTGTAGAGAACACCCACAACAAACACATGCCTCTTCATAATAACTTTTATCCACAAGCTTTCCAAATACTCATGGTTTTCGGAAAGGATCAGTTCGTACTTTAAATTATTCTTAATATACAATGCTCCTCCGCCACGCCGATCATGCCGGTCATTTCTCACTAGAGCATAATTTTGCAAACCGATTACTTCACTGGAGATGTTTGAATGTAACCAACTTTCTGTTATACCTATAATGTCAAAGTTCTTATCCAAAAAATAATGTCTAAATTCGCTAAAGTGTGGAACAAGAGACCGAACATTAATGTGTGTTATATTAAATGTCATTGAAAGAGAAAAAACATCAGCAGAACTAGATAAATGGATAAAATGAAAGCAGATAAGAGAGGTAAAAAGAACAAAAAAAAAACGAAATAGTAGGTAATAAATCGAGAGCAGACAGTAAAAAAAAAACTAAGTACTAATGAGAGCAACTTAAAAGTAAAAATAGGAATGCAATCCATACAAATTCCCGCTGGCCCCAACTCATTACAAATCTCATATTAAGCCCAACGAGCATGCAAAAAATACTGTTACGGCTAACCTAACAACCATCCGAACGTTTTTGTGCTACCCTATACAACTAGCCGCCGTGCCCCTCGCTTCCTTGTCTGTATGAGTCATCACCCGGCCGGCTGCCAACAGGTTCGCTGGAATTATCTCGATGGCCTCGTCGAGATCGTATAGAGTGGCTCGGAATACTTCCCGAATATTCGTGATAGATTTAAGATTATATATAAGCAGACCTAAGGCGAATGTTAGTCAGTCGGTTAGCAGTTCAGTTCAGTTAATCATTAAGTGTTGAATAGATATTAGTGGTAAAGTTATAAGAGTAGTATAGAGTGGTAAATTGTATACAGTGGTAGTGAATAAAGATAGTATTAGTTGAAAATAGTCAAGTTGTAATTTTGTTAAGAACCCACGGGAAAAACGTAACATTTGGTGTCAGAAGTCGGATTGTGAAGGGACCGGACTTGAGAAGTATTTTTCGAGGAAAGAAGAAATACAAGTACGTCAACGAGACCGTTTGATTGGTGGATTCTGGTAAAATTTGATAGCATTCTATGGTCAATACAAGGCAACAAACGGCAGAAATGGAACAAATAAATAAAATGTTGGCCGATTTCATGGAAAATCTAAATGCTGAGAGACAATTAGAACGTAAAAGGCAAGCAGAACAGGACCGTCTTCAGAAAATTTTAAAAGACCAGGAAGAAAAAAGGCAAAATGAACAGGATGACCGGCTTCAGAAAATTTTGCAAGACCAAGAAGATAAAACACAAACAGAGACAACAATATATAAATAATACGAAAAACGAGTGTTTTTCATGAAGGTTGTATTTTAGGTAATATTCTGCCTGTTCCTTAGTTTAGGAATAAGACCAGACTATTTTGCAATGGGAATATTTGTTTGCAGATAATAATGATATCAATAATGATAGTCAGATATGGCAGATATAAAGTTTACCCATCAGCAAATTGAAAGGTATAGTGATCGCATCAAAAACTGCCTTGACGATCCAAATTGCCGTCTAATTTTAAGAAAGTTCCTAAGATTTTTAAAGAAACCTATGCTAGTCAATACATTACAATTATGGGAAACAGCTAACAGCACAAATTGTTGGGATGAAGACAAAATGCTGGACTTAATTGAAGACATAGATGATTTTAATGAAAATCCTTTGCTTACAATAGCAGAATGTGAACATGAATTAGATTATACCAAAGGAGAGTGAGTGAAAGATAATTAGAGTAAAGCAGAGAAAATGTTTTTGTTATTTGGATCTGGATCATAGATTTATATATTTTTTTACTATTTATTTAGAGTTTTCAGATTCACTTAGAGACACACAAAGATTCCAGGAGCCAATAGAAGATAGGCCACATAGCCGAAATACATCAAATCAGTGCTATAGATGTGGAAAGACTGGACATTTCAAGAGAGACTGTCGAGTACAACTACGACCTACAGCTCCATCCAGAGACCACAGCAGTTCAAAGCCTAGTCAGGAAGAGTCGAAACAATATAACTTTAAGGCTAAGCACAGGGAAGGAAGATGACATAGTAATACAGATGCTTTATCCAGAAGGCCATGCGAGGATAATTATAAACATCGCCAAAGAATTGACCAACGAGAAGGAATCACTCCCATTAGGCAAATCAAGTTTAAGGTTGATCAGCAGTGGACCACAGAGCAACTAAAGAAAGATCAGCTTGAGAGTAATGAAATAGCACTGCTACTAAAAGCTAAGGAAGAACGTCAACTAAGACTAAGCTGGAGAGATATTTCAACTAAGGGATCTACTTTTAAATCTCTGTGGGCTCAGTGGGACTCCCTGGTAGTTGAAAATGGACTCCTTAAACGAGCCTGGGAAAGCGCCGATGGCAAAGTAGTGAAGACGCAGTTAGTGGTACCAAGGAAGAGGGTAGCGGAAGTTCTGGACGAAGTACATAATAGAAAGTTTAGTGCTCATCTCGGAGTGAACAAAATGATTGACAAGATCCGCGACAGATTTTACTGGGTCAACTACTGCCAGGATGTGAAATCATGGTGCCAGCAGTGTTCAACCTGTGCCTCAAGTCAAGGACCTCAGACAAGATCCAGTGGGAAGATGAAACAGAATGATGTGGGGCTACCGTTTGAACGTCTCGCTAGTGACCGAATGAAGGCTCGATATGATCTCCAAGCTAACTCTAGGGGATTTCGGATGAACGATAAAGTCTGGTTATATAACCCGCAAAGGAAGACAGGAAGATCTCCCAAGCTAACACCAGTATGGGAAGGACCCTATACGGTCATCAAAAGAATTAACGACGTTGTGTATAGAATTCAGCGTAGCCCCAGAAGCAAACTGAAAGTTGTCCACCTCGACAGACTGAAACCATATCACGGACATGAAGTAGCTGATCGGGACGATCAGAATTAAGAGGGAGGCAATGTTACGGCTAACCTAACAACCATCCGAACGTTTTTGTGCTACCCTATACAACTAGCCGCCGTGCCCCTCGCTTCCTTGTCTGTATGAGTCATCACCCGGCCGGCTGCGAACAGGTTCGCTGGAATTATCTCGATGGCCTCGTCGAGATCGTATAGAGTGGCTCGGAATACTTCCCGAATATTCGTGATAGATTTAAGATTATATATAAGCAGACCTAAGGCGAATGTTAGTCAGTCGGTTAGCAGTTCAGTTCAGTTAATCATTAAGTGTTGAATAGATATTAGTGGTAAAGTTATAAGAGTAGTATAGAGTGGTAAATTGTATACAGTGGTAGTGAATAAAGATAGTATTAGTTGAAAATAGTCAAGTTGTAATTTTGTTAAGAACCCACGGGAAAAACGTAACAATACTTTAGATTTATCTAAATTAAACCGAGTAACATATGAATGTTTAGAGATAATGGGAGAGCAATAAATCTCTAAATGATTGCTGTCTCTATAATTTAAATTACATATCAAAAGTAAATCAATATTTCACCTTGTAAACAAACAAAAAAACGATCCCAGTAAAACACGAAAATGCTGAAATAATGGTTTAATGTTAGCTTGCGGAAGTTACTAAGTTTTTAAATGATTCAACTCATTAAAATCACTAATCCGGTGAACTGCGCCATTTTTAGTTTTCACATACACATTCGTCTTCTTGGACAATTTTGCTTCGAACATCAAACACTTGCCCTTCTCGATGATTGATCTATCTGTTCATTCTCTCGGACGTTCCATTCTGCTCAGGGGTATAAGGGTTATTTTTCTGGTGAACAATGCCATGATATTGAAGAAATCTTTTAAAATCCTTCCCACAATATTCCCTTCCGCTGTCTGATCTGAGCACTCTTTTATTTGTTTATTTTCCGACAACATTTTTAAAGGTTTTAAATGAGTCAAAAACTTCATCTTTTGTGCGAAGAAAATATACAAACACCGCCGGCCGGGTGCTGCAGTCATCTTCAAATATTACAACATATTTAGAACCACAATTGATGCAATTTCCATAGGGCCACACTCGTTTGTATGAATCACTTCCAATAAATCGGTAGCTCGAGTTCCAACATTTTTAAATAGCAATCCATTTTGCTTTCCCTCACAGCATATTTCAGAATTCTGTTGTCCTTTCTGTACAGCACCAGGGAATGTAATTCCGTCAGCAATTCCATGTTTCATTTTGTCCAGAGGTTCGCTGTTTATGTGTCCAAAACGACGATGCCAAATTTCTCCTGAGACCAATGCTGGTGATGACAACAAACATGTTTTACTATTTATAATGTTTAAATTTTAAACTTCATTCTGTAAATCGCCTACACCAACCAGTACCTTCTGGTTATTGTATATCTTAAAACAATTTGGCTCAAATTGCACAACGTTGCCATTATTGATTAACTGACTCACGGACAATAAATTTGAGGTCAATTTTTGGCACACATAAGATGTTTTTCACTTGAACATCGTATTTTTGCTTACCAACAACAGTCGTAATGTCAACAACGCCCATGCACTTCACTGGAACTTTGGTTTCATTCGCTACCATGATTTCCTGGACATCTGTACTGGCTGACACATTATTTAACCAGCTCTGTCAGATGAAAACTTGCAAGGGAGTCCACATACCAGTCCGATTTAAACGTCCCGTTCAAAAACACGACACTAAAAGCATTCGCCGACCTTTGATTGTCATATTTATTTTCCATGTTCGTGTTTGCACTTAAAACACTTTTTATTTTTGACCGCACTGTCGTATTCCTTATTGCGATTTTCCGAGCGACTTCCCTGCCAAAAATGGTTTACCGGCGAACGCATTTTTACCTATGTCGATTTCCATGTCGAGAAGCTTCCTCTTGATAGAATCAGTTGTTATTGCAATTCCGGAGTGTTCAATTGTCATAATCATGGGCGAATATTTTTCGGGCAATCCTGCCAATAACAACGAACCGATCCACTCATCGTCAATGTTAAAACCGGTCCCCCTTTCGTATGTATGGTCTTTATTTTAGATTCAAATTATTATTGAACATTTTCATTCATTTTGGCCATACTTATTATTTTTAAATTGCCACGCGTCAGTTAGATTTATTTAGCGTATTTTGCTTTATTACTTAACTCAAACTGTAAAAATAAACCGATTGCGGAAATCCTACCAAATTGAAAACGTAGTGTCACACGAGTAACGTGGTACACTATTTTTCCTATGCCCACTGCCCCAAATATATGGTTTTACGGATTTTAAATTACGCGTTAGAATATAAATTGTATACCTAAATATGCAACGAAATATTAGGTACAAGTTTCACGCACTCGAAAGCACATAAATAGTTCTGATTTCAGAAAAATGCCAGAAAATAACACTAACTACCGCAGCTATTATCGGCAAATTTGCAAACTAATCGTTTGTTTTGCTTCTTTCTGTTACATCGTTCACATGATGCGCTGTTTGCCGGCTCTATAAGGAAAGTATTATTTTAGGAAAGTGCACGAACAAGGTAGTAGTATTAGATAATTAAATAAATAAATTACGAAATACCACTTGATAAAAAGAGGAAAGAACATCTTATGGAAATATGTTTTTTACAATATTGGAGAAATTGTAATTATTGTAAGAGATACTTTTTTATATACAGGCATCTTAATATTCGCTACTATGACAACGTTTGCAACCAATTGCGCCTCGATCGCGAATACCCTTCCACCTATAAGTCCCCTTCTTACATTTTCGATCCAAATCGCAAAGGCCCACAAGCATGACGTCACGTCCTAAAATTTTCTGAGCACCTTGTCCTTTTGTAAAGGTGTTGTTGATAATATACCCCCTCCCCCTTTAAGTGTTTTATTTTACGTGTTACCGAAAAATCGAAAATATAGGGGTGTAGATATTTCCAAATCCTTTTTTAGGCGTATAATGCGACTTTGGAAATTCATTACTCTAAGGGGAGATCAAAAATACACATTAGTATATTTGTACATTTTCTATACCTAAATTGATTTGTTTATTAGATATTGACTTTTGAAAATTGGTATTTTCGGCATGTTCGAAACGGTTTGGGTTAGACCAAAATTGTTCGTTCTTGCCTGTCTTCGTTTTTTTAAGCTGAGCTACTTAGTGGTACTACTTTTCGGTTTAACAGAAGATATTGGTTTTTCACTTTTAGCTAGACAGGAAAGTGGTGGTTATTTTCGATTCTTTTTGTGTGCTGAAATAAAATCATTTTGAACGCAAAATATAAAAATATTATAATACCGATGAATTAAAATTGTTGATAGATTTTGTTGTTGAAATATGTTGATAATTATTCTCTTTTATTCATTTGGGGTAAACTATAATACAGACATAATTTAATTAATTCATATAATCGGCTCGACTGACTAACTCCTGTGGATGGTCCTCCGTCATCACAAGGCACTAGGCCTTTTTGTATAAGGATTATAGCAAAGTAATATCGGATCATTATAGTACCAGGCATGACGTGGTTTAGTCTAAGTTTCATAACACTCCCTGTAATAATTGTTAATCATACATTTTCAATATAAACCAGATCAAATAACAATTATACATACATAGTTGGAATTTGATACATTTTCCACAAGTGGATATTTCATTCTTTTTCTTTCTGCACTTATTCATAATCATAACCCAACACCAGTTAGTATAAACCAAGACCATTTTCGCAATAGAACCTTTTTGGATAGTACAGAATGAACTACTATTGGGTTGAGTAAGGAGTTTCGAGAAACCCAAAACCTAGAAATGGATTGCAAGAACGAGACAATAATACGAATTCAACGATGTCTCCACTTTCGGATCACATAAATAGTGAATATAAGATATTTTTTGCTAGTATATGTGTAACTACCCTTGCTGTAACATGTGGTGTATTTTAAGCCTAATTAGTATTTTAGTACAGGTAAAATTAGATGTACTTTATGGTTTAAGAAGTAATTTCCTATATAATTTTTAATTTACTTGTATCACTGTACAACAACGAAAATATATTATTAAATAGTAGAAATGGTTCAGGCTAAGCAGACCGATTGAACGCGTGATCTTTAGTCTTGGCCGCATCGAGGACGCTATCAGTAACTGAACCTACTCCAATAAAACAAAAACACCGATAGGAATCGATTCCGGGTCGCCGTATCACAGGCACATCATCTGACCACTGCATCACCAGAGCAGTTGAAAAGCAATCCATTGCACCGGAAAGACATGGATAAACTAGCATTCCAAATTTGGCCACGCCTTCAGCGATTCTGATTGGCTCTTAACAGGGCTGACAGGCTAAAGCTTGGTGCGCTGTGTACCGCCTTATCTATTCGACTCCGGGGTGTAGAGCTAGTTCGTCTCCTTGTGGTGCACCCTGGATAACGCTAAATGAACTAGTACATGCTGGCATTTAGACAATCCTAGGATATCCAGACCATAAGACACACTCTCACTCTCACGATAATGGATATGAGAACACATAAGTCAAATGGTTCTTCTCAGAGCCCGATGACTAGAAAGCTCAGAGCTTCTGTCCGAATTTGCCACATAAATATAGAGAACATAAGCTATGCTAAAAGCCAGTACTTATCTAAAATCTTAAAGAATGAGAACATTGACCTGGTTACCATACAGGAAACACACTGTGAAAGTGCAGAACAACTTCAGAAAAGGGGTAAAATTCCGGGCTATGAGCTGCTGGTAGCAACGTACGGCGTCGCTACATATGTTAAAGAGGATATTGAGAATGCCTCCTTCATCTCCACTTCCACTGATAACGACATTCACAACGTCACCACTAAAATCAGAAGCAACCGTTATTAACACATATAAACCGCCTGCTGTTCTATGGCCAGCCCAAATTGCCACCACGAGCAGTGGAAATACAGACAAAACGATGCAAATGGGGAAGCATTAGCAAAGTGGGCCGAAGATGAACAACTGCACCTCGTCTTCGATGCTAAGGATCGATTCACATTCAGATCGGCAGCCTGGAGACAGGAGTACAATCCTGACTTGTGTTTCGTTTCTACTGACAGGGAGGGCCAGGAGAGTGCTTCTTGATTTCCCACATAGCCAACATCGTCCAGCTGTCATAGAAGTGGGAACACAAATCCCCATAATCACTTCACTACCCCGACCACGATGGAACTTCACGCGGGCTAACTGGCCCAAGTTTTCCTCTGTCCATGATAAGTGCCTAGGGTGGATAACGCCCACCAGCGGAAACTACGGAAGATTCAGTGGCGCAGTAATAAGCACAGCTAAAGAGCACATACCCAGAGGCTACCGCGCGCAAAGGTTATATTCCTGGATGGTCTCAAAACAGTGAGGCCCTATATCAAAACTTCCTTGAAACCGGTGACCAGGAAATAGCGGATGAACTAATCCACAGCCTGAATGCTGCACGCCAACAAAAGTGGACTGAAACTGTCGAAAGCCTCAACTTTCAAACATCGAGCAGGCAGGCCTGGTCAGTGCTGAGGAAGCTGGGAGGCGGAGCACCAAAGCATCGACAAACATTAGGCGTAAGCCCAAATAAAGTAGCCTCACACATTCAGAGTACCGAAGTACAGAGCACACACCATACAGATAAAAAGAGAACTTAATGCCCTTAAAGCCGAAGCCACGGAAACGGAACACTCTCGCCCCTTTTCCACCGAGGAAGTTTCAAAGGCCCTAGACGATGTCACGGCGGGAAAGGCCCCAGGATTCGACAACATCCACCCCGAGTGCCTAATCAATTGTGGCAAATACACCAAATGCTGGTTGGCCAAGTTCTTCACGGACATTAAGCATTCTGGCAACGTCGCACCAGAATTCAAACGCTCTAAGGTAATAGCCTTACTGAAACCAGGTAAACCCGCCGACAGCCCAAAAACCTACAGGCCAATCGCTCTACTGTCCGTGTCGTATAAACTACTGGAGAGACTTGTCCACAATAGAATCAGCTCAGAGATCCTGGAGGCAATACCAGCTGAGCAGGCGGGCTTTCGGCCAAAACGATGCTGTGCAGACCAGGTCCTGTCACTTACCACCTATATCGAAGCGGGATTCCAACGAAAACTTAAAGCCTTAGCTGCATTCATTGACCTCTCAGCAGTCTATGACATCGTATGTAAGGAGGGAATGCTCTGCAAGCTTCTCAGAAAAATATCCCAACTGATATAGAACATGCTTGATGATCGGACGTTTCAGGTTATAATGGGCACCGACATCAGCTCACCAAAGAAACTTAACAACGGCTTGCCACACGGATCAGTGCTCGCTCCGCTCTTCTTCAGTTTATATATAGCGGATATGCCCGGAAACACGGTCAAATAAGTTCGGTTACGCCGACGACTGGGTGCTTGCAACAAGATATAACTCAATCAAGCTATCTGAGGACATCCTAACAGCAGACCTGGAGACAATGGGTAAATACTTCCGCAAATGGAGACTCCAGCCAAATGCCTCCAAAATAGCACCTAACTAAAACCGCCGAGAAACTGAACACCAGGAACAACATAATCCAGAAGCTATGTGGTACCACTTGGGGAGCATCGGCTTCCACGCTGCGCTGCTCCGCTCTGGGACTTGTCTTCTCGACAGCTGAATATTGTGCCCCAGTTTGGCTTAACAGTCCGCACGTAAAGAAAGTGAACGCCCAACTGAATAATTCCATGAGGATGATCGCTGGTGTCATTAAGCCGACCCACACCCAGTGGCTTCCAGTACTAAGCCATATCCAACCCCCAAAGCTGCGACGGTTAAACGCCCTTACACGAGAGTACAAAAAGATCATGGAAAATAGAAATCTGCTAATACATCAAGATATTGAGGACGCTAACCACAATCGTCTCCGCTCTAGAAATCCACCGACTAAAACGGCAACTGCAGCAATGCAAGAGGAGTTCAACCTGACCAATGCATGGACTCAAGAATGGACCACTCAACAAGGCAATAATATGCCCTGCATTACCCAAAAGCCCCCAGGGTTTGACCTACCACGCAGAACCTGGTCCACACTTAAGAGAATTAGAACGCAACATGGCAGATGCGCATACCTCCTGCACAAATGGGACAAACAACCATCACCATAGTGCGACTGTGGAGAATATCAAACGATTAAACACATGATACATTGTATCATGGATTAAACACATCACGGAGGAATGTCCCACAAGATCCTACAACGGTAGACCTGAAGACATTCTGCTGGCAACTGCCGGGTCGATAGATTATAGCTCTGTTCCAACTGAGCAAGAAACCGTACATGGGACGGTAATTTCCAGTAGCATAATTCGTTTATCAACATGACAGGTACTTATCACCTCCAAAAATGAAATTGACAACTAGAAATGACGGTCCCTCGTACGGTTTTCTAGTCGGTTGGAACAAACATAATATTAACCGACTTGATATTTGTTTGTGAAATCTTAAAGTTTGTTTTATTAGCTTATATGTGTAAATTAGCTTTTTTATGTTTACTGTGTCTGAATTGCCATACGATAAATAAAAATATTCGACTCCATTTCACTTATGTCTAGCCCCTGCGATAACTATTCGCAATCATGTGCAGTTGCGTTTTATGATCAGCTGTTTGCAACGTATCAAGAGAGGGCGCGAATTTAAATAGAGTACTGTTAACTTCACGCATGACCCTTGCAAAAAGAAACAAACATAACCTTAAAAAAATAGAAAAAATATCTTGCCACCGACGGGAATTGAACGCGGGCCGTCGTATCACAAACACAGCATCTGACCACTGCACTACGAGATCTCTTGGAAGCAATTCGCTTGACCGTATAGACATGGGTGAATAACGCAAACAGCTGATCATAAAACGCAACCGCGCATCATTGTGAATAACACCACAGAGGCTAGAAGCTAGTTTTATTTCTTTCTCTCGCATACACATTCACACCATCAAATACGACACGCAAGCCAGCATGCTTTCTGCCTAACGGATATCTCGATTACTAGCGCTATCTTTTATATTTATCTAACTGAAACAAACCCAAATTTACAAAAAGAAACAAACATAATCTTAAAAAAACACCACCGACGGGAACCGTATGCTGTGGTCGTCCATATCACAAACACAGAATCTTACCACTGCACTACTAGACCTGTCGGAATAAATTCATTTGACCGTAAATAAAGTAAAAGTGACGTTAACCCACCAATCAGAAGCGGCTAATCTTTAAAACCTCGTAGCGATATTAGCGGCTAATTTCCAAGATGCATTCCGTTTACTATTGGTCGAAACAATTGGGCGCGACTTAGAGCGTTTGTTTACTATTTTAGAGTGTCTAATAAGTAAATTGTTTTCAGCAGGCCTAATGGTTCAGTGGTTACATGCGATGTTTCTGATATGACATCCCGGGTTCAATTCCCAGCAGTGGCAAAGTGTGTTTTTTTATATATTTTTTGAAGTTATGTTTGTAAACTTTGTTTTTCATTTTGGGCATATCTTGGGTTAGTTTTGGTTAGTTTTTGTTGGTTGCACCCCGTAGCGAGCGAAGCGAGCGGAGGGCCATGCGTGAAATGAAAATTAGACATTCTAAAATAGTAAACAAAGGCTCCAAGTCCCGCCCAATTGTTTCGATCAATGCGGCGATCGACTGAACTAAACTGTGCCTTTCACTGCTTCCGCTAAAATGTTACCGATGACTCTGTAGCACGTGAGTATGTATTTCGGTCTTCCATAACAAGTGACTTCTGGTTCGATCCCCGAGTGGCGGCGAAATTTTTATTAAAGTTAATTTTATTCTTTATAGCTAGAGTATTAAATAGCTGTTGCGAATAAGGCTTTAATATTTTAAGCCGTCATAGCAGTGACAAAGGTGATAGATGCCAAAAATGCGTTATTAGTTCAGGCTTTTGTATTTTAGTTGATGATATATTATTGTATTACCTAGTCACTTGTACAAGTGCTCCTACTTAATTTCGCGTCCAGTTTCATTGTATTCGTTACATGTTTCATGTTTTTGTTTGCAGCTTTGCCAATTAGATTTATATCATTCGTTAATATATCATATTTTAATTTTGAGTGTGTATAAAGTATTTATAAGATGAACTTAGACAACATTTACTTTAACTTGAACTATGCCAGGTAAGGTTCTGCCTAAAGCAATTAGGAAGTGTTTTTCTGCGTTAATTAACTTTCAAACAATGGAAGTCCTACAAGAACTGCATAACACTATAATGAAAGCTAATTTTATATTCAGAATAATTAGTGCTCTAGCCATTCTGGTATTCATTTTAATTATTAGTTAGTTATTCTAGAAGGTATAAATTGATAGGAAATTAAATGTGAGGGATTCCAAAGGGAAAATATAAAAGAACACAATTCGTTTTAAATGAGTATATTAAATATGCGTCAAGTTTGTAGTCGATTACAAAAATATGTCGACATATTTTAGTGGAGGGACTAACTTAAAAATAAATATAGAATTGTAAAAATTGTCTAATTTAAGTAATAATCATTATGGTATTTTTCGTTTATCTTAGACGACACCTTTGACTCAGGGCATTATAATAAAATTTAGCTAAAAATGTTTCTTGAGCTTTTTCATACGTCCTATTGTTAACATATTAATCATTTAGTCATATTACTTTCCCTTGTCATTGATTAACTCGGTCTAAAGGACAAGCTCTCATAAATAATAGAACACCTCAGATAAACGATAATGTAGCACACAAACCAGCCACACACTCAGTCGCGCTAGATCGTCCTTTAGTCCTCGTGGATCCGTCGTCTTAAAGCCCTGTTCAATCTATATCTAGAACGGACTCTAATCTAGAACTATAACTAGCGTTTTAGAAAGAATATGTGTAACGCTGCATATTCTAATTAAAATGTTAACATCTGATTAATGTGGGTTAAACATGTATGGAGTTCGTAGTAAACGCATTAATGCTTTGCAGATTCTGAAACAAAATTACCTCCTTTGGTGTTTATCCCACATTTTACATTTATATATTGCGTCGTACGTCCTGTACCAGTAAAAAGCAGCTGAGTATTCGATTGACTAATCGAAATAAGAACAATGTGCATAAAGCACATTATGCTAACTAAATATATTAAATGTAATTAATAATAATTATCGGTCGCGTCGAGACTTCTGGCTTGCATGAACCGCGATAGGGTTACATACGCTATCCGTGCAAGGTTGTTTAAAATTCAATTTGAAGTCTATCGCGCAAGCTGATGATCACACATATTTACCATAACAAGAAACGCAGTGTAATAATTTACGTTATCCAGCACAATAATTTGCACTCTAATTTGCTCTTCATCTAAGGCAGAGCACTTTCATTTCTGAATGCTATAGTCAATGTCAACTAGGTTAGTATATACTTAGTCCATAACCGGTGTTTCTAAAAAGTTTCATATTTATAAATTATAAGCTAGGATAGGATTTTGCAAATATTGCACTGGCTCAGAGTTTTCACATTCGAAGCGTCTCTTCAATTGCATAACTTAAAAGTTGGCCCTATCTCTTAAACGCGGCGTTTCATTGCACTATATCGTAAATTGAAAGCTTAAAAGCCTAGGAGTAGGGGCATCGTATTGCCTAATACTTAAACCTAAAGCCTAGGAGAGTATCTTATAAAAACAGCTGATCTGGTTCAGGTGGCAGGTAAGAAAATTGGCGCGTCATTTAAAAGATAAAATTTAAGGTTTATACACAGAAAGGATCTTAAAGTTAATGCCTAAAATCTACGCGAGTGTGAGTAGCCGTTTTCGTACAGTTTGCAAAGACTATCGGTACGGCTAGCGCTAAGTTGTGAAGGAATGCTAATGGTATCTTGGCACAATTTGTCGCTGAGCCTCCTTCTTTGCCAGAGGAAGGTCCACGCTGCTATGACGGCTAACTGTGCCGCCAAGAATAATATTGCGGCCACCATGAGTCCAGCCATGTTGATGCATAATCCATTGCTGGAGTCGGTATTAATATAAACCGCTTCGCTTCCTAGAGAGGTTCTGTTACCGTCCTTGTCGAATCCGAATTTGTCTGTAATTTGAATGGATTGAACTAATAAGAGGTCTTCTTGGGATGGACCAGCGGAACGCCTCCTCCTGCGCTTTCCGTACGAAATTACGGATCGTAATTCACCAGTAGATTCCTCTTGATCGCACTGAACCGGTTCGCAAGACGGCATGCAGGGAGTTACGAGGGCTCTGAATTGAACTACTTCGGATGAGGGGAACTTGAAGGCATCGAAGTGAGATAATAGTACCTGCAATAAATTAAAAGTCTTTAGCTATATGGTAAAATATGTGTCTGGATGGTTAAATTAATATCTTCCTTTGAAGTGAATGGCCATAAAAGAGGACACATAAGGTCTGTTCCAACTGACTATGAAAACCGTACATGGGACGGTAATTTCCAGTAGTATAATTCGTTTGTCAACATGACAGGTTATTTATCGCCTTCAAAAGTGAAATTGACAACTAGAAATTACGGTCCCTCGTACGGTTTTCTAGCCGGTTGGAACAAACCTATTAATATAAACTGCTCGTTAAAAAAATTAGGATCTTTTTTAAATGGCTATTGTTGGAAAACGAATTGACGCACTATGATGAACTTTTCAGATCCTGAAAGGTCGTTTCATTAAGATTCCACATCGAGGTGTCGCTTTACGCTTTCAAGAATATTTGGATATTTTACAGGGCTGAGAGAAAGTAGAAAACTGAAAAAGTTTAAGCTGTCATGTTTGCGTCAGTACTTATTCACAAAAAATAGGAAATTCTACTATAGCTTCATTAATAACAATACTTTTTATCGATAATCTGACAATTTTTTATCGAAGCACGGGCAGCATTATACTGAACGTTTGCAATTTCAATTTTTGATTATATAGGGTAGAAAAAAAGTATTGCGATGAATCCAAAATTGTGTAATTTTTTCCGGCTTTGGACCTTGTGTCTTCTAAGATCTACTGACCATCACATTTCGTTGCCAGGCAATCGTTCTATAACTTTGTTGTTGGTTACCGATCCTTCAGATTTATCAAAATAAAATTTGAAAACTCATTGAACGAGAATTGTTAAAGAAATTTTGAAAAAAAATAACATTGAGCGAATGGAGTGGTCTGCTAAAGCTCCCGACATGAATATAATATCGCATATGTGGAGTGGAATAAAACTAAGATTGAATCAAGGGGATTATGAGTATAATAATCTGGATGAATTGGCGATGTAATTAGAACAGAGTGGGATACTGTTCCCCAAGACTTTGTTTTTCGAATTTGGTGAGGATAGCAATTATGCAGCAAGTCAGAGGTGGACCAACAAAGTAGTAGCGAAAACGTGACCGTAAGTAAAAAGGACTTTGGCTTTTTCAATTTCTGTCCTGCTTTCTTCACTCTGTATAATATCTTTGTTAGGATAAGACGAGGCCGTAAGATGAATTTTTCAGCATCTAAGGTTGTCAAGATCCGTCAATTCTTTTTACAAACTGCAGCAATTTTAAAATGATGCTGATATTGTTTCTTCATTTTTGGAAAAAATATATATTTCTTGGCTTTAGTTAAAAATCTGACAAAAACGTCTCGAGATACTGACTTGGACTTCATATCCTACTGACGCAAACGCAACAGCTTAAACTTTTTCAATTTTTTCTATTACTGAAACGACCTTTCTGGATCTGAAAACCTCATAAAAATCCGCCAATTCGTTTTCAAACTATAGCAATTTATATATTATTTTTATCAGTTTCTTCAAAACAATGACTTCTTATTGTTTAAGTTCATTTTTAGAATGGCAAAATCTGCTGTAACTTAAAAATAACTTTGCGAATAAAGTATTCTTAAAGCGGAAATTATTAATTGCCCGGTAACTTTGCAAAGGACTTTATTTTTATGGATACCATTGTTGAGACTATCATTTCTATAGTAATTATGTCCTTGGTAAGGTCACCAGGAGATTAGTCAGCCTAAAGCACGTAATCCTGAACATCGTTTGCTCATTTTGTGTTAGACAACTTTGCTAAGAGTTGATTAATGTGGTGAGGAGTCCAGATATTCTTTATCGAAAAAAAAATAATAATAACAAATGTAAGCTTTTTACCCTTAAAGTAATTTTAAATTTTAAAGTTTGCCTTCCTTGAAAACTGTCGCTTCTTGTGAATGCCATATATGTAAAGAAAATTGGTGATGGTGATTCCTTAGCTGTCTTAGGCCCGATATATCCATCTCTTGATAACTTTGCCAATAAGCTAACTGTCATGGAAACAATTGTTCCAACAATCGCATCTATGGTATTTATATCCTTGATAAAGTTATCAAGAGATGGATATATCGAGACATAATCAATTTTTGTTTTACAGTTTTTGGGCATTTTTAATTGTTTTTACACGGGCTAATTCAAAACTAATAAACAATGATATAGTGTAAGATGCTTGATACTGGAAATTTAAGCAACTTAATCATCTCTGATTTTTAATTCGCTATGATATGAAAACAAGTGAGCTTTTTTAAATAAAGACCTAAAATTTGCATCAAAATTTAGTATATAAAAAAAGACATCAGTTAATAGACAAAATAAAAGGAAATTCTACTAGGTTCTTTAGTAACGATATTTCTATCGATAATCTATCAATTTTTAATTTAATAAGTGTAGGCAGCACCAAACTTTAATATACAAAAAATCATCAGCTAAATGACAAAGTAAAAATATCCAGAGCAAAGTAAGCTAGGCAATTAATAATTCCCTCCTTAATGATACTTTATTTGCAACGTTTCAGTAAATATTTTTAAGCCATAGCAGATTTTACCATTCTGAATTAAATTAACTTAAACAATAAAAAGTCCTTGTTTTGAATAATCTGATAAAAAAAAAACAAAAATACACAATTTTAGCCTCGTTTTTAATTTGCTATAGTTTGTAAACGAATTAGCGGATTTTTATGAGCTTTCCAGATCCTGAAAGTTTGTATCA
Source organism: Pissodes strobi (assembly GCA_016904865.1). NCBI lineage: Eukaryota > Metazoa > Arthropoda > Insecta > Coleoptera > Curculionidae > Pissodes > Pissodes strobi. Next base: position 1,519,238 of record MU182045.1, read on the forward strand.
TTGTGATTTCTTCTCGTGGTGCCGCTTTGCGTTAACAAGGATATTTGGATATTATACAAGGCTGCAAGTCCGAAAACCGAAAAAGTTTAAGCTGTTATATTTGCGTCAGTACTTGTTTATAAAAAAATCGGAAATTCTGCTAAGGGTTCATTAATAACAATATTTATATCGTTAATCTAACAATTTTTTTATTCATGCACTGGCAGTACCAAAATTTAGTATAAAAAGCTATCAGTTAATAGACAAAATAAAAATATTAATATGCCAAATAATGCTAAATTAATTGCTTTTGATGAACAAAATTTATTTCGGTTGATGTTATTAATTTAGTTGAAGACTCAGTCATAAAAACAATAAATATCAACTTGATGCCAGAGACAAGACATTCTGGATACTTTGCTATTGTGTTTGGATCAAAATTACTTTAATTTCAACAATGATGTTTATATTAGTAAGGAAGGCCTAATAATAATGGAAGAATTTTTGGAATCCAATTTTAGCAATATTTTGTATATTGTATAGGTATATAGTATATATGTTGATGATATTTTGGCGTGTTTTGTGGTAGACAATTAGGTAAATTTTTTTGAATAAATAGTTTACATGAAAACATTAACTTTACGATAAAAATATATAAGATTTTAAAATTACCTATAAAAATAATAATAATAATAATAAATAACATGATTTTGAATATTTCCATAAACCCTGATACATCGATATAACAGAATACACGTTTCTTCCAATCATCACTGCGCATGAAATAGCGGCATATAATTGTAGATAGATTGTAGATTACTAGGGAGTCGTTTCGGCTGGTTTCAGCCGCCCAGCACTGCTACCTTTACAGATATTTTGCGCATGACTCTACAAATTAATTTGTGTTCAAGAGACGTAGGCTTCTTCCAAACGAAGCTATTTTCTTGGGAGGTAGTTGACTCACTTCTTAAGGTGATAGCTGTCCGCCTTCAAGGTACTTGAGCCTTTTGCAGAATTGGGGTGGACATTGGCAGAGTAGATGTTCTGCGTTTTCAGTTGCATTATTGCAAAATCTGCATTGGTCGTCTTCTGCTTTGCCTATTGCCTTTAGGTGGTATTTTACCGGGCGGTGTCCAGTGAGCAGTCCGGCGACAGTTCTAATATCTGCTCTGTTCATGTCTTTAGTGCTATTCTGCTCTTTTCGCAGAGATGGTGATAAAGGTTTATCACCATCTCCCTGTCTTAGTCCTGGAGTGTTTCTCCAGCAGGACGACAGTTGGTCTTTTTCCCATTTGTTTCTAGTTCTTCGGTGATGTGGCTCTTCATAAGGCTACAGTAGGGCTCTCGACCATAATATGGTGTTCCAGCTCCTTCTTTCGCAAGGCAGATTGCTTTTTCGTTGCCTTCTATGCCTCTATGACCAGGAACCCACATTAAAGTTACCTGGTTGCGTGTTGCTAATTGTTTTAGGGTTTGCTTATATTCCCAGACTGGCTTTGACACGCACGTGAAAACTTTTAGAGCCGCCTGGCTGTCCGAGAATATGTAGATGTGCTTTCTGTGAAGTCCTTGTGTGAGGCACTCTTCTGCACATATATTTATGGCAAGCACACCCGCTTGGAAGATGGTCATATATTTGCCTAGCGGTTTGGAAAGCTTACAGTTTGGACCTGAAATGCCCATTCCTGCTCCTTTCGCTAGTTTTGAACCATCTGTGTACCACAGCGATGCGTTGTCGACCTGAGGTAGATTTTTACTCTCCCATGATTGGCGGTCATCAATAACTACTGTGAATGGGACATCTAGGTCCAACATGACCGTCATTTGGTCACATGGTTTTATTTCCTCAAAGAGGCGCAGATGACCAGTCAAATCTCCAGCAATAGATTGGTACATACATCCAAAAATTACCGAAAAGATTGCTAATTTTCTAGAATTCTCTTGGAAAATATATTAACAGCAATAAACCAGAAATGAAAATAAATCCGGTATTTTCAATTAAATTGTCGGTAATGTGAAAAACCATAATATAGGACAGTCTACATTTATAGAATAAAAAAATTTATTTGGCGAAAACTTAAAAATTTTACATGTTGAAATTGAAAATAGAAAATTGAATTGTTTGAAATTCTTAGGATAAATAAGCTAAAGAGAGATAATAGTTTCCTTGACCAGGTAGCAGGTGGACTTGAATGGCTTTTCATTATTAATTGTATATTGAAGTTTTCAATAGAATGAGGTTTTTTTCTGAGGGACTATAACTTGGTCTGTATTTTATAATGGGTATACCTACATTTTATCACTATCAGTAAAAATATGGTTCCGAAATAATTGCCATTATTTTAATAATTATGGAGAAATTAAAATATTTATATATTTTTACTGCGATCAAAACTACAAAAATAACTTACCTTTCCTGTCTGAGCACTCTTGTAGATAGGCCCCATAATGAAATGATCTGTAGGGCAACCATCTGAGTCGATGAGCACTATTTCGCTGGAATCCACACCGTCCATTGCGACTAGTTCTCGAACGAAAATCTCGTAGGGGCTATTTTTGTCTAAAATTTCGAATTTAAGGGCCAACGGATCGCCTACCTCGGCAGATTGCATCATGTCTTCACCATTTCTGTCGGTAATTTTCATCGCTACGTTAGGTGAGTCGACGGTTACTTCTTCTGAGAGGGCTGTAATAAAAATAGGGATATATTGAAATGTTTGTCGGTATAAGATTTTAGGGAGATATGCATCTTTCACTCTGAGCCCATGGTTCACTTATTTACTAGGTATTATAATATATCTCAAGTGAAATTTATGTGATAAATAATGGTTATTCTATAAATTTCTCATCATGTATTCAAACCTCTGTGTACGCCAGCGTGTGCGCATTCATGTAAGTTTCTTTCTAATTCGCTAAGTGCAAGATCCGTTAAGTAACAACAATGATATTACATATATAAGATATTATCGTTAAAGTTCAAGCTTGTGCCACTCGTGCGCACGATTGTTCACCGCCTCCCCATCCAGCAGCTGCGCAAAGCGAATACTTTAATAAAGCATATAGTGCTTCAAGCGCTTTATGCATTAAATATATATTTTTTTTATTCAGTGCCGTGGTTCTCAAAAACGTCCGCTTATATACAAGGTGCTGATTTTAGACTTTAGCGCTCCTACTTTCCAGGGTATCAAGACGGATTTGAGGAAATCGCTGAGACTTATCAACAAAATTGTTTAGTAGGGCTAGTTTTTACATAAAAAGTAATCGCCACAAAGAATTTTAATGGTTTTAATTTACGAATCAACCAAAGACATTCCGGTAGAAGAGGTTAGCATGTTTATGTTATGAAATTCCTAGAAACATTCTGATCTATTGGTTCTGAGGACAATGGAAAAGGCTATGAGCCTAGGATATTTTGAAACGATCCCAACAACTTCAATCAGAAATATTTGAAATAAATATGGCACTTATGAACAAAACTGCACACATTTTACCCCTATAAGAGGCAGACGCACTTGATAACGAGGAAGCGGATCCAAAAATACGGTTCTGTCAAGTCACCATAGAATTTATCAATAGAATCCCAAATTTAATAGAGAATACAGAATATCTGATTTTCTGATGAGTGTAATTTTTGAAGTAATAACTTCTTTAGCGCCGTTGGGAGTGATTTGAGACTCGATGAAACGGAAACGAGGAAACGGAAAAAGCGACACCGATAAAACAATATAGGTCTATAGGATGTAGCCTGCGATAGAATGAGATAGAACTAGGGTTGCCAGATATCCGGGATTGGATTTTTTGAAAATAATAGAATTGGACATAATATGCCTGTCAAAGCCTGAGATTTTCTAATGAGTCACTCACCATAACTCACCTGCATATATCCAGACATGTGGCATACACAATATTAAATATTTTCCAGACTAAGAGCAGACCTTCCAATTAATCAACTTCAATTATATTTTATTTCAATAGGACGGTTGTACTGCTTATAAATCTTCATGAATATGAACAGTATTAATCGTCTTGATAGCGAGCGGTTTCAGGAAAATTTTCAAAAAGCGTAAATCATCAGTCGAGTTACCGAAACCATTAAAAAATGAAAATGTTACCGAGGTGTTGCTAAAAATGGTCGAGATCGAGATCCTGGAGGCTAGCTTCATTTTTCACAAACAGTTTTCCGAATAGATGTTTTCACAAATAATAAACGTAAATAACAGTTTGTAGAGTTGATATTTAATCGCTGAATCGCTTCTTTAATTATTACTTAGTTGGATCTCTTACTGATATTATTTTCCAAGTACCTAATTCGTCGATCGTTACAATAAACAAGCAAACTCATGGCAGTATTTAACTCTCTTTTACCTTATTAGTATTTCATAATATTATGTGTTGATCTGCAATGTACGTGTGCTTTAGATGTTTACCGTGAATGTTATAACTTATTTGCAGCCTTCATTGTTATTAACTTTTTTCGCGAGTAAAAAACAACTTTAAGAGGATCCGGTGCAAGCTGCATGCCGGGCATGTCAAATTAGATCTAGATGCGCGCCGGCCATATTATTTTTCAATATTGGCAATTTGTTGTCGTTTTTTCAACAGCAGCGAATTCTGCTAAATCATCGAATAGAATTAGCAGAGTTATGAAGATACTTATTCATTTTTTACAGTGACGGGATGCTCTGTGTAATGTGTTTGATTATTCACACTAGTTTCTAATAGGCTAGGGCTCCTTACAATCTGGTATTTTGGAATTTAAGCTCAATAGGCTATTTTTTTGTCTTATTTTTACTGACTATCGGACGGTTGAGATGATTCTAGGAAATTTTCATCTTTCTAAAACGTATCTAATCCAATCAGGGTCAGTGAATTAGGTTGGATTAACGAAGACATGGACAATTATTTTTTAAGTTGTGTTGAAATATGTTGCTTATTTTAAGTCGATTATTTTCATTGATGCAAAATGCTAGTTGTCTAATCTGATTTACTCGCCCTTGAGAACACGAATAAATGGATACACAGCAGATGGTTTCTATGCTACTTAAGTCAAAGCTGTGGGAGATTAGATGGCACAATTTAATAAGAAGCTCGAAGACCAGATGGACGAAGGTTTCACGTAGCTTAAGGGCAAGTTAAAGTATACTAAACAAGATCTAGATACAGCGCTGTATCTTTTTATGATGATAATTATCGTGTAATTAATGATTTATATCTTGCTTTCACTTATTATGAATAACTAGAATATTTTAGCTGATTCCACTATATTTTAATTAATCTTTTCCACAAGGCTAGTTGCGATAAGTTCAGGGTAAAAAAGTGATTCTTAGTTGTTAACGACGCTTTGTTGTCAAGTATTGTGGAGAGTTAAGTACAAAAATCTGTTTTACCCGGCCGTCACGTATTGGATATGAAACTTGACTGTAAAATCTGTAATAAAATGGCAAGAAAATTTAGGCAAAATTAATAAAATAAGTTTAATAGTTCGAAACCAAAAGGTTCACCCTCGGATCTTAATGGTAAAACGTCGTTCTCATTGAGAATTGCCATTAAAGTTTGGCACGAATACGTAATTCGTCTTCTTGGAATGTCAAGCCTAGGTCTTGGTCTTGGCCTTGCTCCAAGACTCTTGCAAGTCGGTCTTGATCTTGGTCTTGGTCTTGCATACCTGGAGCTGGTCTTGGTCTTGGTCTTGCCTTTTCTGCAAGACCAAGACCAGTTTCGCTCATCACTAGTCAAGCCTGACTTAAGACGTCAACTATCTTCATATTGACGACTATATTATGGATTGGTAGTTACTCTGAACAGCGATGATATAATTTTCCGACCTTCCGACTTTTCATTGAATTACCAGGCCAAGTAAACAATATTTGAGGTCTTTGATTACTACATTTTACGGCGTTTAAAGTTATCAATCTACGAGTCAATCTATGTCGATAATTCTGAGTACACATTGAAGGTGTATGAATGTGCTTTAAAGGTCCAAGTCTTGCAACTATAAAGCAGTGTTACTCGATTGCATAGTATGGTTTCCAAAATGTGCGTTCTATATTGCAGTTGATGGACACATCTCAGATACAGTCACCATTAATGCGGGAGTACCTCAGAGCGCAATACGTACACCAACTCCGTTTCTC
>MU182045.1:1525750-1559720 GCA_016904865.1 Pissodes strobi
TGACCTGCTGACCGAAACCGATAATCCTGTTTACAGTTTTGCAGATGAAGTCCCTTCTCTTCCAATTTAGATCATAAAACCCTTTACCAGGGACTGAGACAGGGGCAGATTACAACAATAAAGATCTGAAGGACGTTCGAACTTGGGGCAACAGGAATTCGGTTCAGATCGATGCAGCAAAAACCCAAGCAGGCACGTTTACCCAGAAAGCCAGTACAGCGGGCCCGGGCATCATTATGGCAGGATCCACTATTCCTACATCCTCATCAATCGAACTACTGGGTGTCTCGGTCAACAGCAATATGTTCTGGCATGACCACGTTGCTAACGTCGCAAAGTCAGCCTCGCAGAAGCTTGGTGTGCTACTTCGCAACAAAGAACTGTATACACCGTAGCAGCTGCTCTTGCTCTACAAAGCACAAACAAGGACGTGCTTAAAATATTGCTAATACATCTGGGGTGCCGCACCTAAGCACACCCTAAAGCTGTTGGATTCCATCCAGAAAAGAGCTGGGCGTCTCGTCATTGACTCAAGATCTAGATAGCCTGGAACGCCGCAGATATGTGGCCGATATCTGACTGCTTTATAGGTATTTTCAATGCAGATGTTCCCAGGATTTGACCTGCATCATCCCGCCCCCAGCAACGCCTGTCAGACAATCACGACAGACGGCAAGAGCGCACTCATTCGTCGTACAACTGGAAACACTCCCAGGATATCTGCTTCCCCCAAATTACAACCTGCAGCTGTTCAAAAACCATGTCAATCAACATCTTCGCACACACTCACCGCTTGTCAAGTGCCATAGGATCTCCCTTTAGTGTGTGCGTGCCACTGCCATAAGAAAACATAGATTCTAAGCGGTGCCGGTGTTAATTTCTTCTTTAGAATATCCCTTGTAACCAGATACCTAAAATTATCTACCCGCAGCGAGAAACAGTTGACCAGGACCTACATTTATTTCTCCTTCTCCCATCTATTGATTTTTAGGCCATTCCAGCGACTTCCCTCATTAACAGAATTTCATATCTGCTGGGTTTTCCCCAATATTTCTTTCGTTTCTCCTCTGAATTCTTCACCATCAGTACTACTGTTTATAGCCTCCTGCAATCTTTGCTGGCAGTATATATGAATCGGTGTTAGCGGTGTTTATTGAGAATTTTGTCTATGGATGTATTGTCGTCCAGTTTAGCCACATAATAAGGACCCTTCAGCAGTGTAAATATATCTGAATTTATCCCAAAAAATACACCGTGTTATGCTTGACTAAATGCCCTTTCAAGTTCTATGAAGCAAACATAAGCTTTCTAGAATCATAACTATTCGAAAAGCATACGCATACAGAACAGAGTCTCTCGAGTTCCAAGACAATTTCGAATTCCATATTGTTTCTCTCGTAAATTGCGTTCGCATAGAAGCGGTTTTTTAGAATCAGCAATTCACATTCAAGCTAAGAAAATGTAATATTTGTTTTAATATACGCTCTTAAATTGATTTCTTATAGCATATTGTATTTTAGCTTTATAATACAATGAAGCTACTATTCTATCTTCGTGTTTTTATCGATCAAATGTTATTTCGTACTTTACATCTGCGAATAAAAAGCAACAATAAATTAGCGGCGAGTCAAGCTAATTGCACTATAAAGAGCATTCATCATTACTTGGCGCGGATAATCATTACATCCAAGACTTTTTATAAATTGCATCTTTTGCTATTTCCTCAATATGGGCTTTAACGATCTTTTTCTAGTCCTTTCAACCCATGCCGATAGCTACCGTAATACTACACCACCAGTCCCTTCAATTTCTTACGCTGATTCTGCATCATAGGATATCACGTATTAGACACGAGTGTTATGCAATTGGAAATTGGAAAGTAAAATGTTAAGTAATAACCAGGTTGTGAAATATTGACAGACGCGATAGCTTTGGTTACTTTATGTAATCTTAAATTATTAACTGGATATAATTTACACATACCCAATGAAAATTTTTCTCGGCTATCACGTCAAATGATGTGCGATTTTTTTTATTTGCACCTGTTGATAACCAAATCATTAAGTTAAGTAGAATACCTATAACTGATGAATCACTGGATGATTCGAGGAAATTGGCAATTAAGGAATTAGCTGCGGGGTTGCAAATGCCTCTCCGCTCTTGAGCACCAGACCAGACGAACTATTGGGCTCTTGCTTGAGCTATTCACAGGTTAAATATTAACGATTTCATATTTACACTTACCAGGCGTAATATCGCCATGGACTCCCAGATCTACTTCGTTTGTGACACTCTTGTTTGTAAGGTCGTATTGGCATGTGACAGCTAATCCAAGATCACTACTGGTTACGATTTTGTCATGATGTTGAATGACTACGTCATTGATGTACCTGAAAGTAATAACAAGCACCTCTTAGTTGTAAGTATAGGTGGGAACTTAGATAGACAATGAAATAATGAACATCGTTTTTTTGTTACTGCTTTTTAATATGAAAGAGCTTTTAACCTAAACTAACCCAATATTTTGCTAATTTGCTTCCGTATTATGTGGCTAAAGAGTCTAGAAATGAGCATAAATATAAGATAATAAATATGCATATATGAGACGCCAGAAGCGTGTTTGATCTTGGCAGCATTTTCCTTCTAATATCTTGTTAAATAAAAATAATGCAATTTGTAGAGGATATCTGAATAATCTAGGTTTAGTAGCAGAACGTTCGGAGAGCATGGAAATCTCTATTAGTATATTTCAAAATTGATTTCTCATGCCTCATTAAAAAACTAGGGTCCAGAAGCAATACGATAAAATAAAGCATTTGCTTCAAACATTTTTATCTTACCTTCCCAGTCCGTTTTTTCGAACGTTACATTCCAAATTATCATAGGCCATGCTGAGCTCAAATTCCAAGCTGTTGTTGACATCTCGTACGCAAGAATTTGGACTTCCCTTAGCGTAGATTTTGCCATCGAAGAGTTTGCTGGTCTGGATTTTCGCGATCATGTCTCCTGATCTGCAGTCGATACTAACGTTATAGCATGAGCTGAGCTCGTAGGTTGCTGCTTCTGGAACGTCGAGGTAGGGGTCCTGAAATTAGGCGTAGGTTAGTGTCTCGACAAGCGCTTAATAGAGAAATGAATCGATGATATAACCGCACGCGTGTGTTTAGTTAAACTATTTAAATTAATTTAACATTACATGTGAAAAAGTCATTTATTCTTTAATCAAGTAGGAACACTGGGGGTAGTTTGTTATTTATAAAAAGTGCGCGTAATTTTCATTACCGCATTTGGTGCTGTAATAAGCCCATTATAGCACACATATGACAGCACATTAGTCAAATTGATGACTCACGTTTTGATGTGTCAGTCGATTTTGAAAATGGCTTGATGTAAAAAACCGTTGAAAGGTGTTTTAGTTAATTAATGATCTGATGGTGCTTTTGTCGCAAGGAAATACTTAAGGGATTTCTCGTAGGGGAACGTTTTTCTGTTTAGTGTAGGTAGATATTGATTATATCTAATTTACGGATACAGCGAAGTACCTCGGTTGTTATTTAGTATATGATTTCTTTGATCTTTAATAATGTTATGTAGATTCATAGATTGGCTCATTGTACCTAAAAAATTTAACCCAGATCATAGGCAGGTTTTGTAGGAGGGTATACAGGGAAATTTTCGAGCATTTATTTTTCCAGAGAGAGTAAAAGATTTTGATTTGATCAGTGGCGTAGGTTAGAAATTTTAAAAATGTATTAAAAGTGACAGAGTGTATACTAGGCAATTACCCAGGGAGGGAGAATTAGTTTAGTATGCTATCAATTGCCCACTTTAGTTAGGTTTTAATTTTTTTAGAAGAGATCTACGTTCATTTAAAATAAGTCCAGTATGAATGTTAAATACATTTTTTTAAAATTTTTTATTTAAAAATGTTCTTACAATTTGGTTTAATCTAGCAGCTTTCCAAGAAGGATTTAAAGTTTCGTAAATAAGAAACCGTAACTAACCACAGCTAACCGAAAGTACTTCTCATGTTTGTTTGGGGAAGTTTTGGTTCACAAAAATAAAACGCTCATCATCATCTTATCAAAAATAATATTAATATATTTTTAAACACTTTAAATTAGATTTCATTTAAATTAATCGATTTGATTAGTATGGGGTAATCGTTTCCTCATAAAGGCCTAAGTTGCGAATTCGATAGGATACTAAAGTAATGTGTCTGAGAAATTTTAATATCCACCCTACCAAGGGCGTCGGAAAAGAAGGGACAGTTGCCCACCCTAGGCACTAGAAGCTATCTATTATACTAACAACATTTAAAAATTTATTTTCGACTGGTTTTAGTGTCAGGGGATTGCCCCCCCCCCCCCCCCCTAGCTCAAAAGCAGGCGACGCCCTTGACCCTACTCCTTTTAAGACAAATAAATTGTCCGCAACTTAAAATTACTTAAATCGACTAATTTATTCCAAAGTTAAGAAATTGAGAAATGGAAAACAGGTTAGTAAACCGTTCCAACATTACAAATGATGGGCTTTTCAAATTAAATTGAATTATTGAACCAAAAGTTAGTTCCATTTTAAATGAAGCGCAATAACTGTTGACAGATTTTTTTTCAGAATTATTAATTATTTTGTTTTGGCCAAAAATCCCTTAAAACCAAATTTGATCGAATTGTTTAAAATGATCGGTCAATAAAGGCGGCTTGCAAGTTACATAGAATTCGTGGGCAATAAACTTGGTTCATCTGGAAATCACTTAATATCGTGAAATAAAACTTATCTTGCTTTTGAAGTTTGAAGTGTTATGGCTTCAAAATCATTCAGAATAATTTACTGGATTCTTAAGACCAAATTTTATTGATTTTTTAAAAGTATTGCGTATTAATTCTTAGTAAGTCAAGTAGAATTCTGGCTAAAATTTCAGTTGGAATGCACTTAGTATTAAAATGAAATGCGTTTTATTTTCTATACTAAACTATTCGGTGCTATTATGGTATCAGGTGTACCTGTACCGAAAGTAGCAATCGAACAACAATCGATTTGGTATTTTTGGTAATTTGAAATAAAAAAGTTTTGAGTTTTCAAGCTAAAGCACCCTGAAAGTTATTAAAGTACCTTTCATTTTCACCTCTTTATCGGTACCACTATGATCTGGAATCAAACTTGATGATATAGGTACATTTTCCTCATGTATCTATCAAGAAAAATTAAAACTTTGCTTAGAGAGGCTGAGCGTCTCGCAGAAAATACAGGTAAACAACGCCATTGCGTTGATAAGATTCGGGCAAGTATTAGTAGCTTTATATAATGTTAATGCCCAGTAGAAAGAGCATATTAGTAGCAGATTTTACCTGAATATCAGCCAAAGTAGCTCTAGAATGATGGCTCAATCTGCATACCATTTCACCAGTGTCACCGTAGTCGTAAGAATGGCATCTATATGGCGAGTTAAGGCAAAGTTCTCTGCATTCGTCGACGGAGCCAACATCTTGGTATACAGAGTCAACCTAAAGAAAAAACTGGGTCAGTTGAAGATAAGAACGACAAATACTTTTGCTGCCCAGCATATAAATGTTTCATTTTACGAAATGCTGCTTTACTAAAACTTCATATAATTTTGTTATGCCACCAATCGTTATCAGTACTTACTGTTTTCAAAATTCTGCCGCTCAATTTCTTAAATTCACACAATTTGGTAGGTTCTTCTATGCAATTATTTTCCATATAGTCGTACCCATCAGCTGATATAAACGCGTTGCTTCCAGCGACAGTAAGCCTATCCATAGATGAAAGTTCACAATCTCCAGTACCGTTGTTGTAATTTGTCGATCTGAAACACAAGTTACAGATTATATTTTATGATATATTTTATTGCCCAAAAAAATCATAATAATAATAATCAGAGTAATAATAATATTTAAAGCGATAAATAGCTATGCAGGATCGGTATTGGGGTACTCATTTGGAATACTGGATTGGAGTAACACGGACTTTAACGCAAAGTCAGAACTTTGCTCACGAGAGCAAATCAACATCATCCAAGAAGCTCTGTAGAGCGACAGCAAGCGACATCTGCAAGCAATTTAATAAATTATTTCTTCAGGAAAGCAGAAAGCTCCGAATTTCATAGAGCTATATGTGCATTCGACGGACGCCTCAACACCACTCCGCCTAATGCAGCACTAGGTTCAAGTACGACATCGAACCAAAACGGTAAAGATGCAGTTGTGCCTGGGAAATGCCTCTCCATCGGTCAAGAATATGTCGATAATTTTGCTTCAAGCTGTTGGCTGTCTGCAGGACAGTTGTTCCCATAAACAGAAGGCTTTTTACTTTCCATACGGGATCAGGTCATCTCTACCAATAACTATTTAAAACATGTAGTTACGGACGCTTCAGTTGAAAACGATCGATGCAGATGTAGATGCCAGACAACTGAAATGATTCAACATGTAACGGGAGGATGCTAAATATTTGCTGCTACAAACTACTTGGTGCCGTGGCCAAGATCTTGCATCAAGAACTGCCGATGAAATGACAGCTTTTAAATGGTGAAAATAATCCATATTATAAGTACATATCAGAGTTGAAAACAACACTCAAAAGATCTACTGGGATACCACTGTCTCTATAGACCATAATTGGCCGGATATCACTATAGTGGACAAGAATTTCCAAAAAAGCAACGCTCATCGACAGAACCATTCCCAATAACAACAACTTACGGGCCAAATATGCCAACAAATAGCCAAATATCGGGATCTGGGAGGGTGGGTAAAAGTGGGTGGGTAAAAATAATCATTTCATCCAGCGGAGCCATACCGGGAAGCTTGCTGAGAAACATTCAGGAAATAGGACTAATGTTTGATGCTTGGATAATTCTTTGGCATTATGTCCTGGAGTAAAACCGATATCCAAGAGTTACAACGCAACAAACAAAACTATGGGATAATCAGATCATAAATTGCTAAAGTATTTTTTAACGAAAGCTCAAGAAATGGAATTCCATAGAATTATATGTATCAATGCGAATATCACGAGCTTCAGCACTTTATCAGGAAAGAACAGCTGCAGAGATCGAGAAAGGCAGCTTCATGGGTAGCATCCGAATAAAGTTATGCAGGAATATGTCCACAGCCGACTATTGGCTTGCTTCAGAAAGAAACAGAAGGCTTTTTATTGGTAATTCAAAACCAGATGGTTTCAACAAGAAACTACCTGAAAAAATACATCGCATCGTTAAAGATTCTCAAAGCAAAGAGCCATACGTGCAGATATGAATGCAAAACAACGAAATCCATGCAAGACGTTAATGCAGGATGTCAGCTTTTCTCAGCAAAGGAATATAGGGATAGGCATGATAATATTGCCAAAACTAGTCATCGGAACCTGACCAGCATTCTGAGACGTCTTACCTAGGGTCGGGTTCCTTATTACAAATGTAAACCTCAGATAGTTCCACAAATCTGTGCCTTCAGCCTTTACGGGGATCGTACAATCTTAAGTGAACAGACATTGGTTCATAATAGACCAACAAATCCTGCCAGGTTGCAATCTTTGTGGAAGTAACAGTACTCAATACCCAAAATCTGTTCGAAAAGAACTCTAAAAATACTTCCAAGTACCGAGAGTTCGGGGTCAACTGGAGTTCTGCGGAAAAGCGTTAGGGTTGACTAAGAATCTTTAGAGGCCCGGTCGGAAAGCTGTCATGCTTTCGATCACAAGAACTGTTCATCAAAAACCTCCCAAGATTAAAAATACCAGAGGTGTCTTCCCAAAGGACCCCAAAACATAGAAAGGGTTCCAGCAGAGCCTAATCCCTGATGCTTAATGCATCTGCGATTAAAGTAAATTTTCCCCTTTGGGCATGCAAATTGGGATAATAATAACGTAATAACAATAATTTAGTCAATTGCGAAAGTAAGGATATGTATTGCATGGATGCGCTATTTTGACAAAACGGTCGACCATTCAAATTAGAATTTAGTATGTCATTTAAAGCACTGACAGATTAGAAGGCTATTAAGGATATATCATGGGGAACCCTCGCATTGCAAGGTTCGTTGGTCAAGTGGGGAAAAATAGTACAAAATACAATTAAAGCACTTCATACTCATACCATTCTTTCTGTAACAATATGTATGGTGTCAAACAAGACTACTATGAGATTTCTCGTTTGCCAGCTAATCCACCTGATGGTTCAGTAATTATAGACGATAATTAATAATAATTAGAAATAGAGCAACACCTATTTATGAATTATTTCTTCCCATCTTTTATGATCATTGTACTATTACAGTTATACGCTTTATATTATTTTCTCCCATATGAAAAGCGTAAGTACAGTTTTAAGATTCATTATAAGTATAGTAATTTAGCACTTGGGTATTTATCTTTAATTTCTGCGCTTCCACGAACTACCGCTTGAACGCGTTAAGAAAAATGATAGCTGAAGCTGAAATTAATTTCACTTGATAAACTTCCTATACAATAAGGCCATTGTATACTGTTGTGCGATGTGTGTGTATGCTTCCTATTTGATTGCTTCACACAATTCAACCTTGAACGAATCGAGTACGGAGCATAAGCAGATCTTTAAGGGAATTGGATTTTTTTGCTCCGATAGAGAAATAGATGACATCCATGCGAATCAGGATATAATTTCGTGTTAGGTTTCTGGATTTTTCGTGACGATTACATAGAGGCATTGTAAATATATGTGCCCATCACTCGCTGAGCTTTTACGTAAGTAGCTCAAAATCCGGGCTAGGTTTTGATTTTGAAAACCCAATTAATTAAAATTATCCAAAATTATTTTTATATGCATAAATCTAAAAGTATCGATGTGATGATTAATCACGACAAAGCTTATTGAAAATCTTTAATCAAACTATAGAACGGCTGTTCCAATAATAATGTCTTGGCTAAATTTATGAAAATTTTTAATGTTCGTAATAGAAAAAGGATGATGATTAATTAATATGATCTTAGGAATCATAAATGACAGTGTTCTTGTTTTATTAGACTACAAAACTGGAAGATGGAATAAGAAGATACATGTTAAAATTTTGTATCGGATTAAATGAGGAAATGTTAACAGAATTCTTCTAAGGCTCTTGACTACATTACTAATCTTCCTACATATTAGCTGTTATTAAAATAATATACCAATATACTTGTTGGGGAAACATCCCAACAAGTGTATTATTAACTTGTCGTTTTTCCCCTTATAGTTTGGTGATGATACCCTGTATGCTCCTACTATCATTAAACTCCGGATAAATTTATTTCACCTCAGGTAAACAGTAAATTTGTTCATTTAAAGCATTGTATTTCCGTTACTACTTAGTCCGAACCTAGATTGTCTGTATAATAGGTGACGTTATATGCAACAATCGCTGGAAGTAAGTTGTCACTCTGTTAAGGAAAACGTTTTTTAAACGTTTAAATTCAATATATCTTTGTCTGCATAAATGTTGTGTAAACAACAATATGTCAATTAAAGAAAGAACATGCTTCTACCCTCTCAAATGCATACGCCCCCGCGTAATTTCCCGCTCTATTCTCCCTGTCCGCGCCGCCGCGCGCCGGTAGGAGAAATTAGATTTTAGTGCAGTACGATCGTTCACTCGAAAAGCACCGTATGAGAGGAAATACATTTTTTCTACGACATTTTATAATAAGGAATGCTAGCGTAGGCATTAATTGCTGAAACCCTAATAAGAAGGCTTTTTGGAAGTTACGCGTTGTGAGTGTGAAAATAATAGGGAATAATCAGAACAAAAATTGCCCATACATCGTATTATTCAGATCCACAAAAGATAAAATATTGAATTGCCAACATTAACTGAAGACAACGTACTGCCCAATGATTTCCTTATTAAATCATTGGTACTGCCATTACAAGAAAATATTCTATATATACCTGTAAGTAGGAAAAATCGGTTCATATACCTCTCGTGTCTGTTTTAGAATCATGCTTGTAGTGCCAAGGTCGTTTTGTGCCAAGTACATACATAATCCGTGTAAACCATGTTCACTTCCTCGAATGCAATCTAGTCCGGAGCTGCTTGGATCATTATAATTGTAGACATGGATGTAATTGTAGTTTTATGCATTACTGAGATATATATTCATGAAGCGCACAACAAGTAATTACCGCGTTTCGTTTGCCTTATGGTGCTGCACTCTAGTAGTAACTAGTACGGTAAAAATTTAAGGGAATCAAAGATAGAGTATTAATGGCACGCGTCGATTGGTTCTGTGTAATTTGCATATAAGCAAATTAATGGATTTCGCTTAAATGGTGCGTACGAATAAGCCGCTAACGTTAACGAAAGTTTAATGTGTTACTGTTTATAGCTTCGAGGAGTTTCGTTATAAATTAAATTAGCCAATAAATATATACTTTGGCTCGATTACTTTAACTCTGTATTACTTCCAGATTAACATATATGGAACAGCAAATAAAACAAGCAAATACAATACACTATTTGGCAAAAAATTAATAAGGAGCTGCCAAAGGTATTCATTAAATTTCAGACTAGTACGAAAGTTTGCAACACGATACAGTGTTTCCCAGGTTATTGTTCACCATATCAAAAAATTTACTTTCAAATGGTGGCCAAACCACTTGAGCGAAATTGATGAAATTTTCCACAAATATTCGAAAATCCTTCAGAGCTCTCCCTTCCGGGACGTTACATTTTTGAATGACAAGTACATAAATTACTTTGCATAAAGCTTTATTTTCTGCTAAACATTTCAGGTTTTATACAGTTTTCGTTATTTGCCATGGTTTTTCACAAAATGATAAGGGCCCCATATTTGGATACAAAATCAGAAACTTAATTAAATTTTGAAACAAAGGGCAGCGGACGGGACACGGGACGTATACTTGTAAATAACAGACGCAGTAGCACCTCGCTATGGGGCGCTAATCTACTGAGCCTCTAGAGACAACATTATTCATATAATGTTGTTGAAATAATATAATCTAATAACGAAAATATATCCTTTTTCTATGATCAATGATCATCTACGTATCGATTTTGCCTAGATGTACTGAACTCATAAATTACCTGAAATTTGCTTTTTCATTATACCATACACCTCTGCAATCTAGAACCTGCTCTTAGATGTTGACTTATTCTATTTGCATTGAAAGCAGGAAGCAAATTTAATCGTTCTTATCCTATTGAATATAGTTCTCGGTAGGCGTCTTTCGAACACACCTGCAGTGTCGCAGGTTGGCGGACGCAACAGGAGTTATGGTTTGTTTGAAGAACAACCGCACTTTGACTAATGTGGGATCCGTACCGATCTTCGGCGAGGTTTTAACTCTATTATTGATTCAAGTTAAGTTGGAAAATATTCTCTCACTAATTTTCTGGTGTTAATTTTCTCATATCAGTTTTTGGGATCAAAATGGGACCCGGCCCATAAATGTACAGTTAATTGAAAGATTCCTGACAACTTGAAATGAGGTTTATAATTAGCTCTTTCATTAATTGATAACGTGTTTCAAATAACCTCACTGGCGGAAAATAAGCACTTGAAAATAATGTATCAAAAATACTTGGGGGTGATTATAAATAAATAAGTCAATTAATAACAGATGTTGTTTGACAACTTCATTATAAAATCATAAACGAGATATTGGAAGCACGAAATGAAACCATAGCATGACGAAAACGTCATAAATGAGCTTAACCAGATAGACATGTGATTTAAATTCAGGCATTTGTAGATATTCTGTGTAAATTATCATAAATATTAAACAGCGCTGGCATATTATCGGGGTTCTTATTTGGAATTTAACCAATTTCTTAAATAGTTTCTGCATCCTCAAGGCAATTAATTCTTTGTAAGTCTGTCTGTCTTGTGCATCAAATTTGGGTAAACTGTTTTATCCTAAAAGCATAATAAGAACATGAGCTTTTGCTTTTGTTGTAGTATGATAGCTTTGAGATTATAGGAGATTCGGAGAGAACAATATTTGGTCTAAACTTGATTATTAAAATTTAATGATGATGCATTCCCCAGATTTTTTTTTCGGGGTAAATACGAAAATTAAAACCGAATTAATTCTAAAATGCGAGCAATTAATGCAATATCCAAAGCAGTTTTAAATTCTATATGGCGCAATCTTCTCAAATTTTCATTACGGCAGGTGCTTTCTCTGTAAAAGCCAAACAACAAAGAAAAAGTTATCATATGGAAAGCTTGGCGTAGTTGAAATACTAAGTCAGCAATTTAGGAAGGGTTGGAAGTTAGTGGCTGTAGGGTTGTTTTCCGATATATTGGTTAGTGTCGTAGTGTTGCTTTTATTTTAGTTCGAATCCCTAACTAAATTGATTGTTATTCGTTAATTTTTCTTCTTGAATGTTTTAGGTGATTGGAAAAAAATTGCACGGAATAGACGTTAAAAAAGTATCAGAATAATGCAAATATTGATCAATACCAATGACATTGGTTTTAGTAGATTTTTAACTTAAATATTTCTATTGTGCTACTTCTGTAGTAACTAAAAACTGTGTTTTTGTAATTTTTAATCTACATTTATTAAACAAATTAACGTGTTGATTTTTGTTGGCAATTAGAAGAGATTTAATGCATCCATTTATTTTCCTACATCTCATACTTCCTAAGGGTATTTCCTGCTAGTTTTGCGACTTCTTTTCTTAATAAAAATCACATTGGGCCACTTTTGTTATGCTGAATTTTTAAAAAGTACACAGCTATCTTGGTTATTTTTTATGACCTCCGATTTCAGCAGGCAGCTTCCAAAGTTCACCTTTCTTATCCTAGTCAACGCTGAAAAATCGGCCTCATCTCCCCCCCCCCCCCCCCCCTCTTCAGAGCTGAAAAGGCCCTCACGCTACAAGGTCCTGGGTCACCCAAGACAGACTCAAGTCCCATTGGACGCATTGCGGCCAGGTCATTCGAGTGTAGGGGTTCGCGAGACCGAGACCGAGACTAGGTTGGTCTCGGTCTCGAAAAAACAACCTTGATCTCGATGTCGAGGCCGAGACAGAGACCATGCATGGTCTCGGTCTCGAGATTCTGAATTGCTTTATTTCACCATTAACAGAGTTTTATTACACAACAGTGGCGTAAATAGATATTTTTATCGGGTGATGGGGTGCCAAGCCTTCTTTGATATATTTTGGCAGATTTGCGAGTAAACAAGCAGAAATATTTTGGTATGCCACGGCCTTATTTGACACATTTTATCATATTTGCAAGTGAAATCAATAAAAACTCTCCTGTGACTTTGTAAATAAAAGTTGTAAATGCGATTATAACAAAAACTTTCCACGAAACAAAATTCGACAGGCATCCTTTCAAACATATAAAAATATGGTACCGCTCGAGAGGCGGTCGCGCCCTCTCCCTATATGCGTCACTGTTACACAAGAAAAGTAAATAACTGTTCTTGTGCCTATTACAATATGTACCACATACTTATTACACTTAGCTGAAATTGATATAACTATTATCAAGTGCCAATATTAAGCATTAATATTGTTGTACCTAATAAAACTATTCAAGAAATAAATCAAAAATCAAACACATTACAAGACGTAAATTTTTTAGATTCACTCGCAAAATGTTAAGCACCTGACCTGACTGACATTTTCTATTTCTTATTCCATTTCCGAATTCTAAATATTAAACTTAGTTTACTTAGGGGAATTCCAAATTTTTAAAACTCTATTTTACACAATTTTGGAAATAATTAGAAAAAAAAAAACATCTTTAGGGGCCCACCTTAAAGAGGCCCTAGCTCCCGTAGGGGGCGTTTCGCGATATATGTTTATAGAAAAAATTTAAGGTATTTTTGACCAATAACTACAGGGCTAATGCTTCGTCCACTAATTTTGGGACACTCTGTATAAGTATACGGTATATACTGTATAAGTGGATATGGTCAAAGGTGGCCATTCATCTTTTAATATACTAATCTGACACGGTTGTACCAGAAGTAGATGTCCAGTTGTTTTAATGGATACGCGATATTTTATTACCTTGCAGATATTACGAAAAATGTGAAAACTCATAGCTGTTTATTGCTTGGAAATGGCTCAAAATAAGTTATCTACATAATATGTACATAACAGTATAACATTTCTTCTAGAATCTTAAAAAGAAACAGCCCAATTTAAAATAAACAAGCGTTATACCCGGACTTGCACGACTTTTCAATTTTTTGGTTGATTGGACCCCGTTGGCATAAATTGCCAATAACATACATAAAAATTTGATTTTTTCAGAAAAATAAGTTTTGAAAATTCAACAAATAAAAATATTTTTCGAGACCGAGACCGAGAGTCTCGTTATCTCGTTACCTTGGTCTCGATAGGTAAGTCTCGGTCTCGGTCTCGATTCTAATTTCCAGGTCTCGGTCTCCGAGACCGAGACAAGACCGAGACCGAGGCCATAGTCTCGCTAACCCCTATTCGAGTGTCCCGAAATCCAAACAGGCCTGACCTTATTATGCCCGAACAAGGGCTCTGACCCCTGAGATGCTTCTACACTCAAATACTAGCGCAGGATTAATTTTATCAGGCTCCGCTGCCCGATGGGATGTAGATGTCTTTCCTACTGAAGGCCCATAACAGAAGAAGACCGCATACATCTCGGCTTGGAACATGGTTGCATAAGTCCCAAGATCTAAAGGAAGTCTCGATCCTGTGGTTTGTTCATACACATCCTCCCCAGTACCTTCGTCCTTCCAACTGGAAGTTGGGTGCGATTCTCCCTCAACCACGCATTCCCTTCGGGTATAAGACATCTGAGAGGTCTGCTGAAGGTAGACAGTATATTGTCCACTCTCATTAAGAGTTCCTCCTGAAATTCATCAGCCGTTCGCCTTCAAACTTTGATGTGTTTCTTCGGGTTTTTCTTATCCCTTAGGTGACAGAGGCTTTTTATTCTATGTAGGAATAAACCACAAGGCCTCATACTCCAGGGATAGGCGAAGGGGTAGCAAACGAGTCAGTCTCTACAGCCGTATAAATCCAGTGAAGGATTCTCGGGTATAGGTCCCACGTGCTTTTAAAGGCTCTTTTAAAAGCCCTCGAGTATTAATTTCTCTTCTAAATGCGGCTACTAACCTGCTCCTTCCAGGTCAACTTAGAGTCCAGTACAACACGGAGATGCTTAGTTGACCAATTATTAGCTCAAAGGCCGATCGAACAAATTGATGATCGCAAGAGTTCCTCCCAGCCTACGGTTCTTCGTAAAGATTACTAATCAGGCCTTGTCTGGTTTGATCCGGTGCCTCTCCCATTGGCAAATTGTTGATACGTTTGCAGGTGGTGGATGCTAAATAATCTCAAAATATATACACTATTAGGGTAGTGCATCTCCCGGAGAAAAGGCCCTTCAGAATCTGGAAGTGTAAAACTGATAGCAAACATTTTTAATATGAGGTTTGAAAATGAGAGCAAATTTGATTTCCCATTTTGGCCCAGACGAGAAATTTATTTAGTCATACTAATCTCATTGCAAAGGGAGGACATTTTACCTTAAAATTGTTTTAATTAAAAAAAAGAAACAATCATTATCAAAATTTAACCATAATTAAGCCGAATTTATCCAATTTAAAGCATTGGTCAAGTTCACTGCTGTTGTACATAGTATTATTTGAGAAGTTTTTCCTAAAGAGGGCATAGGAAAGCCTCATTTTAAAATTATTATTTGTTAAGAGTTAATGCCAAAAGACGAATATCATAATATATCATCTTACTTGAGAAATCGTTGTTTAATGGTGCAAGAACGTGTATCTTATATTTTTTGAAGTACCCAACTATCTGGAATACTATTGTTCTAATTTTTCATCGGAACTACAAAGGTAGATCCCCCGGTCACTCGGAAGACCTATAAATCAGTTAAGCTGTCGCAGAGGAATATTTATTAAGAGGAAACCTTACCGATATTACAATGACGTTATTTATGTATAGACCCGTAAAGTGTTTTGTTCATTTTAAAATTATTGGCGATATTGCGATTATTATTAAAATAAAGCCGGTTGTCTACACCTTATAAAAGCCACATAGCCTACAGAAATAACTGTGAACTATTATGATCTTCATGGTCCCACTTCGTTATTTGAAGTGTGAAGAGTGGATGTTTCTTCGTTATAGATGCAAGCCATATTGATACGTTGATACACACAAATATGTTTGAAAGCTTTAGAATAATTAATGATATCGTAGTTAACATTTATAATTTCAACGGTAGCGTTTTTACACGTTTTCAGATATCTCAGCCGTTTTTTATCTCAAGTAATTAGGCCTCTCCCACACTGCTCCACAAATCCCTATTCTTGACTCTTTAATACCAGTTTGAAGCTACTATCTTCTTCAAGTCATATCCGTGGTCTCAATTTCTTTCATCTTCATATGTGTTAATTTTTAATTGTCTATTCCTCTCTTTTATTATGTTCTATAATATTTGTTTTACAGTTCCTATTGAGTCTTTTTCCATTCCAACTTATTGAGGATGTTTTCATTTAGAAGTCACTGTTCATCATAGTATTTAGTAGCTCGAAGAACGCATTGATTACATACCTCAATTTCTGAGTTTGATTGAAATTTTCTTTTCCATTCCGTGTTTTATTCCCATCAATGTCACTCCTCGATTATTTTTTTATTCCTGATTTACTTTCATCTTTCAATTATAATATATTATCTTGGTTACATAATTAGTTTGTTCAACATTAATTTCAAAGTCTTCTATTCTGACACATGGCCGTGATGTCAACCATGACATTAACTTCTGTTAATGATATTGGCATTTTGAGCTCTGCTTGTTTTATTCTTCATCTGGTCCCAGCAAAATAAGAATCGCTTTCATTAAAGTAAATTTTTCTATTGTAAATTATTTGTCGTCGCCCAAATGCTTCATCACCCACTCTTCCGTCTTCAAGTGAACTTTTCGCTTTTTTAATTACTTATCTGCACATCACACTGAGAGTAACTAGAATTACCGATGCCAATTAGAAACACTCTTACACTTCCTTATGCAAAACAACCAATCAGCTCTTACCACGCAGAATATCTACTCCGTACTCCATCACAGAATATTATTGCTTGTGACTAATGTTCTCGCAAACAACCTAAATAAACACCGTCTTTTGTTTGTGACGTATTAATTAAATCCAACATTATTTGTCGCTTGGGGGTTCCCGGATGAATTACGAGTTTTGAGCAGGTGTAATTTACGGTTCACATTCCAAGACTTCGAGCCGAATTGACTCTGGCGGCGTTTTCAAATTATTAGTGCGATAAATGGTACATATCTCTGGGAGAGAATTATGAACTGAATGAATTTGCTTACGAGATTTCTATTGGTTTGTGTGTCACTCATTAAAAATGGGTGCCTTTAGTCACTTGTTATTCTTACTGTGGGCACAATGGTGCATAGGTGCATATTCTCCTGAAAAGAAGAACACACGGCTGACTGTATTCCCACCGAACTCTTAAGGAAATAAATTTCCACCAGATAGTATGCTTGATGATGATACACTTCATTTTTGTAGTTGACTTATTCTAAATACGAACTACTTAGTCCTTGTTTTGTGAAGTTTTACTGGTTCATTTATAATATTGAAATAATTTTGCATATTTCTTGAGCTAGCCATTTTTTTAGTTTTGGCCCTTTATTGCCACTTCTAGTATTAATTTCCAACAATATCGACCCTTTCGTTTATTATATATTGCTCTGGATGTTTGAAACATTTTAGTTTATTTATTTAGTAAAGAAAGCTTTAACTGTCTTATGCTTTCAGGATCCATTATGACTTCTAAAACCGCTTTTAAACCGTAATGATTTAAAAGGGCTGTTAGGAGCAATTTGTTTTAAAGCTAACATAAATGAAAAGCTTGAAAGCTTTCTGAATTGATCTTCTAATGCCTCTGGCTTTTTTAAAGGTCTCATGAAACCAGTTTGCATTTAAAGTGTTTCTTTGGTTATAAAATCTATATAACTAATGCTTTAATATTTACAAAAATGTGTTAGTAGTTGAAAAAACCTTGGTTTGGACAAATATGTCTATCTAAGAAGTTCACAGTCAACGTCCAGAAAAACTAAATGTTTGGCTACGAATTTTTGGAGATCATATCGTTGGCCCATACTTTTTATCTGCAAGTCTAAACCGAGAAATCTCTTTAGATTTATTAGCAAATACCATTGACCCCGCTTTAACACAAATAAGTGAACAAGATAACCGCCACCATGTTGAAGAGATCATTTTTCGACAAGATGAGCCTCCTCCAGACTAAGTTTTTAAATGAAACATTTAAAGAACGATGGATTAGGAGATGAGAAGAGGACCTACTGATTGGCCTGCACGTTATCCTGATTTATCCCTGCTGGATTTTTTTTATAAAGACCAAAATTTGGCTTGCGACAACGTATTTTACACGAATGTAATCCTAGAGCTCCATAAATGCCGAATGTTTGAACAATGTCTCTGCTACTGTATGGAGTTCTGTGATGGCATTTTCGACATCTAATAAATTGAAATAATTTGTAAGTAAATTCGATAGCATCATCTTTAAATCTTAATTTGTCGAGAACTGCTCATCCAAAATTAAAAAATAAGGTGACATTGAAACTGAATGCCCTTTAAAATGATGCATTTAAGATGGGTGAGAGTTTCAACTTCCGCCTAGAAGTTAAATCTGGAGCAATGATTAGATCAACAAATCTGACCCCCTTGAAATTAAAGTTGCAGGGTCCGAGCGTCGTGATCAGGTAGAAAACTTCGGTGGGAATTCTCGGTGGGCCAGATAAATACTCAATTTTGGACAACAATTAATAGTACCAAGAATAGCTACCCTTACCAGTGGTTGTCTTCCTCTTTTAGTCTCCCACCTAAAGAGATTAACACAAGAAAATGTGAAGATTATAGACTCATTGGTCTAACGAGACACTCTTTATAAATATTTATGCACATAATTATTCAGGTTTATACAAGGTGTAGGTATAATTGAGGCGGTAGTTACAATTCAAGTATTGTCGTACAACTGCTGCGACTAGTCTGTGCCTTATAGGCAAAAGCATTTGAAAAAGAACTGCATCACGAGCTAATGTAGCTCCCTGAAAGAAAGACATCTTTTGCATGGACTTATCTGGTACTAAACAGGGCTAGTTAGAGTGGATAATGATCGAATCATCTAGACTCAAATTCGAGAGGCACTTGAGGATTGGGATGAGCGAAACTTGATTGAATGTGGGTTAAATATACCTGATATGTTTATGACACAGTTTTAATTCTCGTTAATGTAGTTGATCTATAGCAGGCAACATAGCAGGAACATGGGTTTAATTATGAACCAAAAAATTCTCGAAAAGTTATATATTTTTAGAAAAGCCGATTACTTGACGAGAATCTACGCTAAAAACTGTATTAGAGGATATTAAAAAGGTTCATAACAATTTTCTGTACGAGATCCGGAAATATGAGAAAATTGAGGTTACATTGAAACCTGCAGAAAATCGCAAAAATGTCCAAGATTTCGGAAATTTTACTAGTCTGAATAGTCTGAGCATTTGATGCATTATAGAAAATTTGGAAAAATACGCTTTCCCATATTTTGACGTGACGTTTAAGCTAAAATATGTAGATTTACATAATTTAATTGTCTGAAATCAGTGAAATCTCACTTAAAATGGTTTAAAGCTAGAAAAATGATCAAGAGCTGAAAATTTGGGCATATTTTGATGATTAGAGGTCCTGATGGATCTTTATGAAAAATTTCAAGGTAAAATCTAACCTTAACAAAATTAAAAAATCTCATTTAAAGCGATTTGAAGAGGAGAAAGTAGACAATGATCGGAGAATATGGACATTTTTCAAGTGCAGCGGTTTCTGCCAATTTTATGGGAGATCGAGGTAAAATTGTACTTTAAACATCGGAGTGGGAAGTAATTTGAAATTATAGAACACAATCTCGCATTGTTGAAGTTTTCACTTTCGTCTGTAGTCTTAAAGCACACTCCGTTTCCGATGTACCTCTGTTTACAAATAACAATAAAACATTTGCAAGCTCTTAAAATTAAGGAAAGTGTTTATCTGTAAAGACTTCGGCTTTGACCTCAGGCTAAGATTCGTAAAAAGCTACGTGCGTCTGGTCTGTGCTATTTTATGGCGCGAAAGGGCAAGACCTGAAAGCCAATATCATTAACAAGTTGGCAGCCCTTGAGCTATACCATGGACAGCAAAAGTGAGCAATGAAGAAGCTCTTAGACGTAACAATAGGAACCGCGAGCTGTGCAACACAGTAAAGACAATTAAAACGTTTTTTTTTAATGACGTAACACGGAACACATAATACCACCTTTTGCAGATGATTATTATTGAGCACTGAGATTAAAAATGTGATCGTAATCAGCCATTTATGGATGTGCATGAGAAGAAGAATAATAATGTTTGTGTCCAACTTTAATTATAAATATTACATCTGGTTTAACAATAATAACAAAGATAAAAACGTTGATTCGTCTGATGTTATTTTCGCTACTTCGCCACTTTTTTATTATTTTAAAATTAGTTATATATTCTTAACGATTAGGTAACTGATTAGTCTTCGATAAAATAACTGCAAACCTTCAAATGGGAAGACCATGTAAAATAGACTTAATGTAATGAAATGCAATAGCTTTCTGAAATTATTTCGATCTGTAAATGTTTTAAACTCAGCAGCTGCCATGATTGAATTTTGCGGTCAATGCGCATTGAAATTTATTCTTTCCCATAAATTTGATTTCTTTTTGTAAAGACATAAGAACAGATCAATGTGTAACTTGAGAGGAAATGCTTATTTTCTTCAGGGAAAAATTACTTACCATGAGTATTCGAAATAGCTGTGGGTGACCATAATCATACGTTATTTTGTTGCATTCGTTTTGACATAATCGCAGTTTTACGTTTCAGGCAAACATATTACGTAAGCTCTCATTTTGTTTTCATAGTAATTTGATTGTCAATAATTTTGTTTTTAAATATATTAAATAGTACACGGCATCGTACTCGTAGCCATCCATCTTGTTCATTATGGCGAAGACATAATAGTACCATAAGATCCTGCTGTTTTCTCCGATAAAAAGTAAAAGCCGATAAAAACGCACACTCTTAGAAGTAAACACGAAAGTAATTGACAGGATTCTTTTGACAAGTATCCATTTTATTGCCACTACAAATGGCATATGTTCGATTGCGAAATGAGTTAAAGTACTGTTAAAAGTCTATAAGGAAATAAACAATGTTTCAAGGATGCTTTATGTCAGACTAAGACAATATTGTTTTAGTTACAGAGGCGTCGGCATCGCCTCTCTTTGAAAACTGGATGTATTATTGCACGTAGGTACTATTTAGTTAACACAATAAATGGTTTTTATTTTTTAATTATTGTATATACTCTACTTAGAGATAAATGGATATTGCTGATAGCCAGGGCTATCAATATACACGTTTTTCCTCGAGAAAGGAAATAATTTTTTATAAGTAGTTCACACCATCCTTCCTTATGAATATAAGGTAATTTCCAATAAGAATTATGTGATTTTAAAATGAAATAAAATTAAATTTATTTCAGATACAGCCAAACTAACCCAAACTAACCCAAACTCTTTATATTATCTTAAAGTACAGTTGATAATCTTTATGTTTTGAATAACACATCGTTCAAATATCCCCCTAGACTTCGTCTACACGAGCGAATTCGACGAACCCAATTTTCTAGGACTTTGTACAATAAATCGGGCTTGATCTAACGAATGCAGCATTCAATGTTCAATCTTAATGTTTGGGTCTGTTTGCATAGAACTTAGATTTCAAATAGCCCCACAAGAAGGGGCCCAAAGGAGCTCCTTGGAGGCCAGTGAACAGTTGCATTCCTTGAAATTATCCTTTCGTCAAACCTTTCTTGCAATACGTCGATAGATTCATGAGCAGTGTGACATATGGCACCGTCTTGCTGTAAACCACATATCCTCCATGTCAAGTGCATCTAAATTAAAATGTTCCATTTTATTTATACACGTAATGTTAGGCTGTGGTACTACTTCTCTTATTTTTAAGAAGTCAAAGAAGCATTAAGCTGTATTAAAAAAGACGATTTGCTCTGCCATAAATCGTTCTACTTCAACATCAAGATGCACCAAGAGAAGAATTATTTGAAATTGGCTTTCAATGTATTTTAAAATGGCATGGGGCTAACAAAGTGCAAAAATTAAATGAAATGACTACCGGTCTATTATGTATAATAAAGTAACAAGCAGGCAAAATGTTGGTGCAAATTTTATTCTAGCGATACTACCACCTACCGAAAGACATATTGCTAATATCTTAGAAAAGCTCACAATATAATATATCAGGTAGGACTATAAAACCCCAATGTTTATTGACATTTTCTTGATTTATGCCTTGGTACAATAAGGTAAACCATTGAAACATCTTAAAATAAAATAGTATTTTGCTCACAAGTGTTGGAAGAGCGGTATTAGTGACTTAAATGCAACAATCTGAGCTGTAACTTTTTTCCTATTTATGCTATCGTAACAAGTAAAAAAATCAAATGTATCTTTTTTAATTTTCTTCAAAAAAGTATATTAAATATTTCCCAAAAAAATGCACAATTAACGAATCATTTACAAAAAACTGAGAAAATCCGAGATGGCGGCTAAGATTTTACAGGGTTCCGGGAATGGGTGACTTTTAGTATGTTAGTAAGGAGGATTATAAAAAAATTTGTAGCTCGTTAAAAAAAATTTCCTGCATTTGTCTAGTGGTCCTACTTTATGAGTAGAGTTGCGACAGTTTAGTTAAATGTATAGGTTTGTGTGTATTTTGAATATTATTAAAATCATCTTATTTAACGGGAAACTTAAACAATAATTATTCCTTCGCATGACGAAATTAATAATCTACCAAATTACATTTTTCATCACCAACTCACACATTTCGAATGCGATTGCCACTGAAGTCATTTATAAGTTTTAGTCAAGTGCACGTCGTACTCCTCAAATAGCTTTTAAGTTTCTTTAGTATATTTAAATCTCCAGGCAGATGGTTTGTTAACGGGTAAAAGGATTTGAAGAAGCTCAAATGAAGTAGAAAGTGTAGTCTTAAATTTAACATATTGCATATTTCTGTAGTGCATGTTTCTGCGGACATGATTCAGTTCAGAGGCCTGGTTGAAAAATCTTCAAATTATGACCAAACCACTTGGGCAAAATTGATGAAATTTTTGACATAATGCTACAAATTAATTTAACGTCCTTAAGAGCTTTCCCGTACCCTTCCGGAACAAGACTTTTTGAATGAGATAAAAATGACTTTCCATAAAATCTTTTTATTTCTGAACATTTCATATTTTGTAAATTTCTCGCTATTGTCATAGTTTTTTTTTCATAAAATGGTAAGTCGTTAAATCTGCCATATTTGAATACAAAATCATAATTAAATTTTTGACGCTGCGAAAAAGTTAGACATTAAAAACATACCAGATAAACATAAAAACTCTAGCTGCTAAAACCAACTTGACTATTTAGTGAAATTTGGAACTGGATATCAGAACTAGAGGTGGGCGATTATCAAAAGGAATAATCGATTTTCTATTCCAAAAAATAGTCGATTATTTTCGAATAAAAGATTCTTTGATTAATCGATTAACTGATTAATCGAAAAATTCGGTTAATCCATTATTTCGGATATTTCGATTCATCTTACAAAAAAGTAGATCATTGCGTTTTGAGTAAATATATACTCTGTAACTGATTTAGCAATTTTTGTAGTTTTATAGTTAGACCTTCGCTTATCATTAAATTACCTATACAAGACGCGTTAACCAAGTGAGTTTTTCCTCCCTCTGCAGACCTTTTAATAATAGAAGATCACTTAAGTTCTATTACAAGTAAACCAATATTGGTCTTGTAAGCTGTACAAAGAGTAGCATAAATTCTTTCAGTGCCCTTACGGAAAAAAATATTATCAGCATCCCCTGCACCACATTTCCCTTAATCGTTTTTTTTTTAATAATCGGTAAAATCGATTAATCGATTAGTACTCGATTATTTTGCCCACCCTTAGTCAAAACCACAAGCAGATACCACTACTAAATGAATTGCAAAATTATTATTAGAAGCTTGATAAGGATTTCTTTAAAAAGTATTTATAAAATAAATATTTTGTATACATATTAAGTATACATGGGAAGTTATAGTTGACTATAAATAAAAATAAGTAACTACTTTTATCAAAGAGCAAGGTTCGTGCATATTTTATAATTAACAAACTGGACAAGGAAACAATAAATTGTTTTTTTAAAGCATAAAAATCGCATTATCCTTCCTTTATATCCAATTGAAATGTATGATAATCACAAGAAAAAAACCTCGCCTACCTAAGAATAACAAGAAAAAAGAAAATATTTGTGACTGATGACATTTTTAGGGAGTTAGATAACAATAGTCAGTGTTCGTGTTATGTTAGATTATAGTAAGGCCTTTGATATGTTAAAATATTCAACCCTTAAAGCCTTACTACAGGGTCCAGACGGATTTTTATTATTATTTTTTTTTATTAGAAAGACCACATTTGAAATAGTACATTAAAAAAAAATGCGAAAAATGCATTATTTAAAATAAAAAATTATGTGCCTCAACTTTATAAGCACACAACTGAAGTGAAACTTCTGAAAGAGATATTAGGAATTGAGTTTTTATTTTTTTGAAGCTTTTTTCTCAACTTTTGCCCCTGGTTTCGACACCTTTTTCTTTTTTTTTCAACTTTTTTTTCGTCGAAAATCGCGTTTCTCTAACTTTTTTTTTGGTCATTAATTTTTTTTATTTGTTTTATAAGACTTTTATTCTTTCCAAAAATTTTTTTCTTTTTTTTATAATACTTTTATTAACTTTCCGAACATTTTTTTACGCTTTTTAAAATTTTTTTCAATTTTTTCTAAAATTTTTGTTTTTTTTCTTTCCATTTTGCCATATCCGACCTCGTAGCTGAGCTTCTTCGCCATTTGTTCGCCGAAAACCGCGTTTCTGTAACTTTTTTTTTATTAATTTTTTATTCTTATTTCATTTTATAATACTTTTATTAACTTTCCGAACAATTTTTTACGTTTTTTCCATTTTTCCCATTTTTTCGAAATTTTTTGGGGTATTCGGTGATGTGTGTGGGGGGGGGGTATAGGGTATAATCCCCCCCACTGATGACCTCGTGCGCCACGGGGTCATCGCTTGTCAGATTTCAGATCCGAAGCTCCGTTGCAGAGATATGGGTAAAAAAACGTTTTTTCCCCCCTTAAATTAGAGCCGAGTCAAAGGTAGCCTCCCATGAGGCACATACCATAAAAATTTCGTAGCTCTTCCCTTTCTCCCGAAATTAATTATTTTACTTTTTCTTCTCCTCCCTCTCCTGGCCGAACGGGAGGGGGTACGGGGTCCAGTTTTCATCCAGGATCCTCTTTTTACCCCGGCTACATGTCCTAAAGATTTCAACCTTCTAGCTATACTGGAACATGCTTAATTAAAGGGGCTTTTACTTTGATAAGCGTTTCACTTTGATAAGCATTTTTTCTAACTTCCCCCTCGCTAAAGAAGTTTGTTTCACTTCAAAAATATATTTAATTTCGCATAAAAACCATAATTTTTAGCAACTTTAAGCATCGAAACTCGACGGTTTTTGTCAAATTTAAGATATTTTAGTGCAACGTTCCCTGATTGTGGTATGACTCACGTCTACGACCGCCAAAATTTCAACCCTCGGACCTGCGCATTTGGCAGCAGCCCAGTGTTGTCGTTCTAATATTTCACTTCACGCATGGACCTCCGCTCGCTTCGCTCGCTCCGGGGTCGCAACCAAACAGAACTAACCCAAACAAACCCAAGGTAATGCCCAAAATCAAGAAAAAACAACTTTGAAAAATATATGAATTAGCAAGTACGCATGCGTGAAGGTTTAAAATTGGCGTTCCTAGACGCGAAATGTGGTAAAGAAATGAATTTTCTTAATTTTTTAGCTATGTGTTTTAATAATTATTTCTGCTTTAATTAGATTAATGCACTCCTATAGGAGGTAAAAAAGTATTAAGATATTATGTTTTTATTGAATCCTTATGGAAAAGATGACAAAATTACTGTCCGTAATATCGACCGAAACCTTATACTA
Source organism: Pissodes strobi (assembly GCA_016904865.1). NCBI lineage: Eukaryota > Metazoa > Arthropoda > Insecta > Coleoptera > Curculionidae > Pissodes > Pissodes strobi. Next base: position 1,551,942 of record MU182045.1, read on the forward strand.
CATACTTATTTTTATTTTTATAGTTTTGTAGAAAACGCTACAGAAAATTTGAAAAAATTTATTTTTTAGTATAAGTCCAAAAATTTAATTGTGGCGTTGCTGTTTTCTGCTGAATCTCTGAGGGCTAGTATTAAAATAAATGAAACAATAAAATACCATGTCAAGAAACCACTTGAATCTTGGGACTGATAATAATTGACAATAAGCTCAAATTTAAAGAAATTACCAAAAATTCAAATCAGTTTATTGTAGCTATTCTTAAACTAAATTTCAATCATATAATTTTTTTTAATTCTTGCTCTTACTGCCCTTATTCTATTGTGTTATTCTGTTTTCCCCATTTATTTTTGCACTTTTCTTCACTTTATTTTCTACTTTTTTATTTAAAAGACATAGTGTGAAAATGTATAGAAATAAATGTTTTTTTTTAAGTTTTGATTTTAGTTTTCTTTTAATATCATTAGGATAGCTTTCAATTACATTTTAGGACCAAGGCCTGATCAGCTTTAAAGTTCTTATTCAGAAAGCTATCTCTAAGGCCTTTTAATCCCATTTATTTATTAACAGTGTAATATCACTGAAATATATAGGTTTAATCAGTCGTTTAATAATCGTCTTATTATTAGATGTAATTGTTATTACATATCAAGAAAAAAAAAAGAAAAACTCAGAAAAATTGAGTTAGTAATTATTCCAACATTATTTTAAAATAAATCTATGGCATAGCCTTTACAGTTTTTTCATACAATAGTGGCACATATATATATCGATTATTTTAATGGAAAAATTAGACTTGGCTTTTGAAATAAATATTCAGTGTGTCCAAAAAAGTATGCAACATATATGGGAAACTTCTTTATTATTGGATTCTCAGAAAATTTTATTCTTCATAAAAGTTGGTGCTTGCCCTAAAACAGTAAACGAGAATTTCAAATTTTACGTACTGCTTTTAGTGCGGACGCAAATGTCATTTTTCCGAAATCGCGTCAGGAGTAAAGTACCTTAATTTATAAATATACAGCAAAATCTTATAGGGAAAACTTCTTCCAAATTGAGCAAGTAATCTAAATATGAAATTTCAGTTAAGTACATCAATTTTTAATTTTCCTTTTTTTCTCGATTTTTTTCTCAAACGTTACGCCATCGGTGAATGCTTTGTTCTTTTGTTGTTAGTGTACTTGCCAAGCAACTTCAAAATTTATTTAAAGTAGACATTAGTTACATAGTTGCATAATGATTCAGTTTTTACAGAGATAAAAGCCAGTTTAGGTATCAGTGTGTTGCAAACACATTTAAACAATTTTGGTCCAAAATAATTGTCCACAATAATTATTACAAAATACAATTGGAATGACTGACTCAATAATAATTAATTTCATATGTCAGAGCGAAGTAAAATTATTGCTATTTATTTGTTTTTATTCCAAATCCATGGCCTACTCTTCAAGACCAAATATTTTATATGGCTTTTTAGGATACTTGGGCATATTTTACTCATCGGGTGCAAAAGATAAATAAATTATTAGTTGTTTTACATGAAATGAAAAGAGTTGGGTCTATTCATAATTTTGAGTGGAAAAAATTTGGAATCAAAAGTGTTTAAATGTGTTTGCAACACACTGATACCTGAACTGGCTATTATCTCTGGAAAAACTGCAACATTATGCAACTATGTAACTAATTTCTATTTTAAATAAATTTTGAAGTTACTTGGCAAGTATACTAATAACAAAAGAACAAAACATTCTCCAGTGGCGTAACGTTTAAGAAAAAAACGAGAAAAAAAAAAGAAAAATTAAAAGTTGATGTACTTTACTCAAATTTCACATTTGATTACTTTTTTAATTTGGAAGAACTTTTCCTTATAAGATTTTGCTGTATCTTTATAAATTAAGGTACTTTACTCTTGACGCGATTTTGGAAAAATAACATTTGCGCCCGCACTAAAAGCAGTACAGAAAATTTGAAATACTCACTTACTGCTTTAGGGCAAGCACCAACTTTTATCAAGAATAAAATTTTCTGAGAAACCAATAATAAAAAAGTTTCCCATATGTTGCATACTTTTTTGGACACACTGTATTTTGCACGGTTTCATACGCTTTAAAAATCAAAAGTTTCAACTTGGCGCGAAAGGGCTTTCCCATCTTAGGTTTTTATTAAGTTATTTATTCAGGTCAACTTCCGACCTAACGGGAAACCAGTTTTTCTTTTGTACTTCCAGCCAAGAAAATCAGCCAGGAATGTGTCACTGATTTATAGGTAGATTTTCAAATATCGATATACGTATTTGGAAACCAATTGATATTTCATCACATTAATAATTGAGCCTAATTAATACTAGCTTATTAACTTTTTTTATAATGAGGTAAACTTGGGTTCAGACCTAGTTTTCTAAGGCTAAGGAAACGGCACTGAATAATAAATAGTTCTTGGGTTTGTCTTGATATGTATTAACTATGTTATTAAGACTTTTATTATTTTAAGCCATATAACCTGTTGTGGGAATCCGTAGCTAGTTTAGTTAGTGTCTGATACAAATTTGTTCCGATTAGTGAAAAATAAATGGTTTCCTCTTAGCGGTCTAATCAAAGTTAAATCATTATAATAAAACATGTGGGTAATGAATAACTCGCATTTAAGAGAAAATTATACCACAATGTCTCTTTTTCTAGGCAATAAATTGAATCCCTGTCTATTTTAATCAAGCGTTATGTTATCATTAGTAATATAAGTACATAATTTTAAATTAAAAAGTAAAATTAGTAGCTATTTTGTAAATAAAATTGGATATTGTCAAATAACGATTTAGAGAGGGTTTTTGAAATAGTATTTACATTGTTGTTAAGTTAAGAAGCTATTTCTACGCGTTTTCTCTCAGATTGAGGCTCTGTATGTTCAATCTGAGTGCCATCACCTTCCTTCTTTATTATTATTTTAGAATGATGTTCATCATCCATCTGCAAATAATCTTTAGCTTTATTAACTGTTTATTAATTCCCGATTTAATCAGCTTGTCTACTGCAGCTGAGGTTTAAGGGATTATTAATTTTTATAGGGTTTGTATCAAGCCCTACCCTTTTCGCTAAATATTTAGTTCGGTAAATGTCCTAATTTGTAACATAAAACGTAACAAATCTCCATCCAGTAGTACGAAGAAGTGTTTCAAAGATGAAATGTGACGATCTTCTATTCCGGTTTGTTTATTTTGTAAATTTATAGTGTAAAAACTAAATCGAACGGAGCTTGCTTAGTCAACTTGTGATATTATCAGTTCCCAACCTACATGCAAATTATTAATGTTATTAATATAATTATAAACTAATAATTTGGAACAGATCATGCAAATTTCTTCTTAGGACGTGTAATTATTCTGTTTGGTCCCATGCCTATTAAGAACAGTTTTTTTTAGAAATAAGTATTATAATTTCATGTGGGATATAACCTACTCATGCGTGAACAATTTAAAGACCTAATTGTCCGAAGATAACCGTTTATGGCCTGAATTCATACGTGACATTTTTTTTTGTTAATGTTTACAATATAGAATTATTACATAAATAACGACTTGTTTAAAATCATCTCTTAACCAGTTTATGGGAATCAGCTTTTCAGAGTCACTTGACATAATTTACAACTGAACTAGTCAATCCAATTACGCATCTAGATTTCATAGAAGAGCTTGTGCATGCGTTGAAAGCAAATTGCAGAGGTGGTGTAAGAGTAATATTAATAGTATTAGTGATAGGAAATTAATAAATACATCAGTAAAATAGGGAACACCCATATTTAGTTTTAAGCATTTTCTTGACCTTTTTCGCACGATTTATTCGAAGGATAGGCTTGGGCTCCAATAATTGCATCAGCTACTTTTCCTTAACGCTATCAGCCGACAAGTTCTGCAGTACCTGATAAACGTCCTGCTAAATTCTTAAAATGTTGTTAAAATATGTACTTGTAGCTAGTGGTTATCCCAACTATCACGCCGGGAGAAGAATTTATATACAAAAGATAGAGTAGTGAATTATCTGAACTGACAACTTCATGGGGGCTATGGTATCCTTATAAGAACTTGCCTGATTAATATAGTGTCTTCAGTATTCTTAAAAGTTACCTATTTGCGTGTTGTAGTGACATAAATTAGTGCGCTTTCCCTCTGCACGCGTGGTCTTCCCATAACACAAAACAGAGCGTTAGAGAGGATGTGCTTGGAAGTGTACCCTCTTCGAAGCTTTTACCATACATTAAATTTTCGGGATAGGCTTCGGATTTCTATCAAAAGAATTTTATCGCAGTGAAAATAATGCTCTTCGTAAAGGAAAATGTAACTTAACAAATCTCTACAGCGATTGTGGAGCCAATATTCGAAATTTTAGTAAATTCAGTGTAAAAATTAGATATTTTAGTGAGGTCCAAGGAGCGAAGTTTAGATAGCTTATATGATCTTGGGGCTAACATTAAGAAGCAGCAGGTATGCTGATCGTGTGAAAGCAATTTATATTCAAATACAACTTAGAAACATTGATGGTAACTGTACTGCAGGTCGTTCTATAGACAATAATATTCTTATTTACCATCAGTACCTGTTGATGGTCGTATTCGGGTGGATTCCTTGTTTGCGGACTTCAGGAAAATCTTTAATAAGGTCAGCTAGAACTTTCTTTTGGTAAAGCCCTCTGTGGTTCGTACATGGAGGTCTTTGCATCCTAATTATTTAGCACAGCATCAGGAGTGCCTCAGGGTTTACGCCTGCTACCTTATTGCTGGTCTCTGTATATCGACGTTTTGTGGATTCTAAATTCATGTATAATTAATATAAGGCACTTTCTAGCCAAGCTAAAACTGTGCCAGAGACAAGGAAGAGACTGGTAACTGGCCCAGTAAATTTATCCATTGTCTTTATCTCTTTGTGTTTCACGTAACTTCCTATACTTATCTCTTTGTCATTCATTTAGGCAAGTGAACGTAGGTGGAGCAGTCATCGCTTGCCTCGTGGTTGCCAAGTTGCCTCCAGTTTCTGTATATAAATTTTGATGTTCTTTTTTTGCTCATGCTTGATTAGGAAATAAAAGATATACCATGATTCCAAAATTTTCAATTTGACAACGCTGCACTAGAACGGCGACGCGCGCCGATGATGAGTCAGGTTTTGCATTTTCGTAATGGCCGTTTTTTTGGTTTTGCTGTTTACGTAAACTATTGACTTTTATTAGTGATTACAGTGTATATTATTTAATTTGTGTTTTTTAACAGGCAATTTAACATAAGAGTGAAATGGATTGAGTTGAAGTGTGAATCTGCAACGTCTTTGTCCTTATATTATTTGCATTTGTCCTTTAGATGAACTTATGCCACTTTCGATTGTTTTTGCTTTAATTTATTAAATGAAGATTACCCAGAAATAATAATCGAAAATAGCATGAATGCTATTTAATTAAATTTCTGTCAAATCCACTTAATCAATAATTGGAAGCCTTTACAACTAATAATGATAATAAATATTTATGTTTATATTAAATTTAATAAATGGTAAGGAAGATTCATCGTCTACTTGGCCATTCAGTTTTACAATCTTATTTCTTTTAGTGATATTGATTCGTATTGTCTGTAAGAAAAAATATATATCAAAAGCAAATAAATGACATTTTGAGTTATATGGGAGTGTGTACTTAAATAAACCTCCAAATTTTGGAGAAATATAGAAAAAAAGAAAAGATGGTTAATTTGAATTTGGCGGACAAATGACAGCGTCCACCTCGTGCGCCATCTGCGTTCACTTGCCCTGAAGACAGACAAAGAAGGCATGGCAGTTTTCTCTCTGTCGGATAATTTATTAACATTGAGTTGCGCATCTCTTCCTTGTTTCTGACTGTGCTTTTTCTCATTTTCATAAGTAGTCACAGAAAAAAATATTTTTTCTTGTCTGCTGAGCGTAACATACTCATGCTTAGTCTTCTCGTTATAAAGAATTCGATGCGAATTTTAATACATATATCATGGAGATGTAATCATTCGTTCAAAATCCGCAATGTTATGGCAGGCAACTAACTGTTACTCGTATTCTTCTGCTTTTTGTTATTGCTTCCGAGGTGTACTGTCAAGATGTAATCTCGAAACTTCGGCGAGATCAAAAAGAATGGCCAGACTAACCAAACGCATCGCCGTATATGTACAAAGTTTTTACCGAGCGTTCGTCGTAGATAAATTACATAACCTTTGCAGATATTTCAGCAGGTCTCGTTTAGGAATTTATTTTGTGACATGATAGGGTTTGGCGGTGAAACTTGGAATTGAGATAATGTTATACAGGTCGATGTCGCTTGCAAATGATCATCGTTTTCTGTAGAAACGGCTAGATTTTGAAATATGATTTTTTTATTTAGTACGGTTTTTTACAATTTTTATTCGCCATCTACGCTAGCAAGTTAGTTATTAAACACATTTTCATTGATTTTAAAATTTTTCGATTTGTTGATAGAAGGTAACGAAAACTTCCTATCCATAAATCGATTTATAAAATTTTCTGGAAAAATAACATTTTCTAATCCGATACTTATACTTTACAACCTGCTGAATTCGAAAATGATCACCGTTTTCTGTATAAATGGCCAATTTTCAAAATATGAATTTAAAAAAAAAAAATTATAAGCCTCTTTACAATTTTTAGCTCAACTTTGAGCTCATATAGAAAACATAAAATACGACTTATAGTCAAAATCACTTTTGATCTATTGGACTGTGGAAACCGCAGTTTTCTAATGAAGCTAGAACATGGGATCGATAATAGTGTCACAGCTGGGAGCTTGAGTAAATGCGATTGCATTTAACTGGTCCTTAGCTCCTTAAATTTTGTAGGATGTTGCCAATATATATTTTTTTCATACGAATGCTAGAAAATATGAATTTAGAAGTGAAACTTATCTGCTAGGGATTGTTAATCTCTGATGCCTAGTATCTAGTATGTATTTTTATATATTATTAACTTGTGCGTTTCCTTAGTTCTACTAAAACTTCAGCAATATCTAAACCAACTCAGACATCAACAGACAATTTAAGATAATAGTGAAATGGATTGCAATCTCAAGTTGAAAAGGCAACGTGGAATCCCGCATTTATTGCAAAAATGTATCGAGTTCCATCGAATGAAAGCGTGGCAAGCAAGAATGTGCTCTTGAAAAGTCATTAAATTTTATACAAATTTAGATAAAACCTACCACGGAATCTGTTGCTTTAGCATACGCTATTTAAATTGAAAGCGGTATCCTGGCTTGCGCTTAAAAAAGCTGCGTATACTTATAAGGTACGCATTATACATTTTTGTTTAACAAATATTATACAGTGTGGCCCAAATTGGGTATACATGTATGGGTATCTTCTAAACTCTATGAGATAGAAAAACGGTTAAATGGCGAAAGTTGTAGGCCATTCAATTCCCAATTCAACGCCATTTTGATAACGATTTTCTCTCTTTTTGTTTTTGAGATATTTTGAAAAAATCAAAAAGTTGTATTTTCGAAAAAGCGCTGTACTTTTTTTATTTAAATATATTTTTAAAATCTGTAAAAACATTGTTAGGACAACTTTTTACGCTCGATGCACCCATGTAATCAGTTTTTAGTTCTGACGTTTCGGTTCTGAGAAACCATCATCAACTTCGTTTTTTCTTATGGCGGTCATTTTGTTTTTTAGCACATTTAAAAAGAACATATTTTTTCCTTTCTTATGATGTATAACACTTTATAAAAATATTTTATTTTTATGTCAAAAAACGACAAAGTT
>MU182045.1:1559730-1621396 GCA_016904865.1 Pissodes strobi
TTTTTTATAGGAACATCTTGGGTTATGGGCCTTTTTTTTAACTAAACAGTTCTAGTTTTCTTTTAAAAACATTATTTTATTGACGTTTCGGCCACAATTTTGGCCTTTTTCAAAAATCTGTAACAATAAACAAAAACGTCCTGTCAAAATTATAGAATGCAAATTTTCTAAATATATATATATATATTTAAAACGAAACTTAAAAAATTATATTGTGATATTTTGTGTCATAAAGGGTATGTGAAAATGTTAAAATTACAAATTGTTTCGACTTTAAAACGACAAGAAAACTTGGAGTATTCAATTGAAACCTTAGAATTAATATTTGGGGATAATTTTTATTTTGAATTTATTTGCCATTTTGCTTCAAAATGAGGAATAAAGGTAGTTTAATCTTGACAGTATTTCACGTTTGCGAGGTTTTTGTGCACTTTGTATAAAAAGTTCAAAATTCTTTTCGAGAAACATCAGAAAATTTTATCAATAATGACATTTTGTCGAAAATTTACATTTTTGGTCCATTTGTTCTCTTGGTATACCTACAAGTCATATGCAGACAATTTTAAAATATGTTTGACATAAGTGAAATTCAAGAATTTTTCGCATACCTTTCTAATCTTCTTCTTCTGTAGCTCTACAGCTCTTGGTGGGTCTTGGCTGACTGCACCCTTCTCTGTCTTGCATAAATTCAGGATCGTATTCTATTCCCATCACTCTCAGATCTACAACGATGTAATCTCTGCATCTCATACGTAGTCTCCTCAGATATTTTCTCCCGTCTGGATTCTGTTCCCAAACCATCTTGATCAATCGAGAGTCTGGTTGTGGGTGTACATGACCAGCCCAACTTAGCCGTCCGGCCTTAATTTATTTTACAATTTCTGGATCCTCATAGAGCTCAGTCAGTTCGTTGTTTGTACTTGGTCGGAACTGCTCTGTTCTTCAATATCTGCATGGTCCAAAAATTTTACGCAGAACCTTTCGTTCAAAACACTTCAGTTTACGCTCGTTTTCCTTTGTAATTGTCCATGTCTCACTCCCGTAGATAACAACTGGTCATATGATTGTTTTATATACTTAATTTTTGATCTTCGGGATAGAGTTTTGCTAGTAAGAACTTCTTTTAGAGCGTAGATTCTTCCACTGCCGCACTGGATTCTTACTTTGATTTCGTCGGACACAGTTTTCCTCGTTGATTGGGGCCCCAAGGTACTTCAAATTTGTTACTCTTTCGAAATTGTATTCTCCTGTTGTAACGCTTTGCCCTATCCTATGTCTTCTCGTTCTTTTACTGACATGCATATATTTCGTTTTGTTCTCGTTAATTTGAACACCCATTATCTTATGGCTTTTTACAAGCCAATATTGAAGAGTACAGGGGAGAATGAATCACCCTGCTTCAAGCCACTAGATATCTCAAACGAGTCTGACACCATTTCCCCCATTCTTATTCTACTTCTTGAGCCGTTGACATATCTTTGTTGGATTGATTAGCTTTCTGGGAATTCCTAGTTCTACCATTGCGTTCCACAGCTTAACTCTTAGAATACTATCGTACGCTTGTCTGAAATCGATAAACAGTTGATGAACTTCTCTGTTCAATTCCCAGCATTTTTCTAACATTTGTCTTATTGTAAAGATCTGATCGACCGTAGATCTATTTTTACAAAATCCACATTGGTAGTCTCATATGACTACGATGGGTTTAAGATGTTCCAACAGTACGTTTGCAAGGATCTTATATGATGTGTTGATTAAGGATATTCCTCTATGGTTACTACATTTCGATCTGTCCCCCTTTTTATGGATAGGAATGATGAGGCTTTATTTCCACTCATCTGATATTTCCTCTTGATTCCATATAAGGGTAATAAATTTATGTAGATGCCTGTAGTGTTTCTCCTCCAAATTTAAGCAGTTTCGCTGGTTATGCTTGTTATCTCGTTCCATTTATTCCAGTTTTCGTTGCTCCTGCTCCCTCTTCTTTATTGTCATTAATTTTCAAGCGCTTTTTCTTAGTTCGCCATATTGTAGTATATTTTCGTCCGTTCTTCTTTGTAGCACACTTTGTCTTGCTCGATTTCTTTTTTCCAATATCATCTTGCATTGTGTTTATTTTTGGGCTGTTTTCCTAGTATATTATCAGCCGCTTTTGTTATTGCCCTGTTGACGGTTTGCTAAGTATTGTATTGTCTATGTCGTCGCTCACCTCTGCAGGTTCTAATTGCTTTTCTACCTACTGAATGTATCTTTCTTTGGTAGTTACTTCAGAGAGTTTGTCGATATTCCATTATTTTAGTCTTTAGCGTGGAAATTCTTGCCCTGACTTTGGCTTTAACTAAGAAATGGTCCGTATCTGCGTCAAGGCCTCGTATACTTCTCACGTCTATCACATTGCATGTCTTGCATCAACAACTATGTGGGCAATCTGATTTCTAGTTCGGCCATCATTTGACACCCAGGTATGCTTGTGTATATCTTTATGGTGAAACATGGTTGATTTGATCAGCATATTGTTGGCTGATGCCAGTCCCCCAGCCTCAGCCCGTTATCGTTCGATACATCGTGTAAGCTATGTTGGCCAATCTGCGGTCTTAAAAACTGTTCCTTCCCGATTTTTGCGTCTCATCATTAACATGTCTTGTTTGGGTACTTCATCTATTGTTTGTTCTAGTTGGTCATAAAAGATATCCGTGGTTTCTCCATCCTTCACCTCAGTAGGGGCATGTGCTGATATGAACGAAGAGTTATACTATTGACATTTTTACTCTTATATAGCAGATTCTTTCACTTATTGGCTTAAATGAGATCTGCTTTAAGAATCCCGTTCCAAACTCATGTCGGTTGTGTGAGCCGCCACTGAAGAATACCACTGACTTGCTCAGTTTTACATCACCCGACTTCTAATATCTGATATTTTTACCATTTGTCAATCCAAACACGGTATGGTACTTTCACATAATATGTTAATAGCGAACTTTATATATATTTTTATGAACTTTATGCTTATGTTCTTTTTACAATAGTTTTTTTCTCAGAAAATTACTGCTTTTATATATTATATTTTCTTTTGTATTGACTGATATTTTGGTTCCATCCCTACGACATTTTTGTGATCATTTGATGTCTAACTAACCGACAATTTAAAATCCGCTCGAATATTGCCCATCAATACATAAATGACGTATGGGTGTAATGGTGAAGATGGCCGTCGGTAAATCAGTAACGATAGATACCGATCGAAATTGAAAGTAAATGCCACGAAATAATTATTATAATAAAGTAAAGCACATGAAAAGCTGCCGGACGTCTTTACGCAGTTCTCGGCATTACCGGAATTATAGGTTAGAAAACTAGCCGGGGGTATAAGAGCTTTACTATATTATGTTTAATAATATTAGAGTACGTGACTGGATGTAATTATAGTCAAATAAAGTAGACGAGTGAGTAGAGTCATAGTGACTTAGGGCATACAAAATTGCGTTCAAGGCAATGAAATAATTTGCAAATGCCGAGTCGGACATATAATTGGACACCACCAACTGCATTCTGCATGTAATCTATAGACTTTTTCAGGTTTCAGGTTTTAGTATTCAAATAAGCCTAATAACGTTACTTATTGTTGGAAAGAGAGAGAAATGATTGTATTTTATACATTTAAGGCCACTTTTGAAGGTCAGGAGAAAGTTGGGCTTTGTGGCACAAGCGCAACTTTCTCCTGACCTTCAAAGGTGGCCTTAAATTTATAAAATACAATCATTTCTCTCTCTTTCCACCAAATAAAAAGTCTGAAAAGCCCTGTTTATGCATTTATTTTGAATATTGCCGTGTTAGGGCAATAAATGAAATCACTTTCCTCTATAAACGCACCTGATGCGGTACCTAATTCATTTTCAATTTCAAACAATGGAGGTTACATGGATAGGGGCAGATCTCAAAATGAAGTATATGTAAGAAACGCAGCAACTCAAAGACGAGCTTTTGCACTGCAAAAAATTCGAATAGTTTGACACGCAGTAAGCCAAAGAAAAAAAATTAGTCTTCACCAACGAATATCCTGAAGATCAGGTCCATTGTTTTATATCAATTATCTGAACGTAATCCTAACTGAAGATTACAGCTGATAGAAATATGAAAAATCTCGAAAACAAAATAGATTATTTGACAGTAATATCACTGGATACAAATATATATGTAGTTTATTCTGAATTGAGCTGTTTTGTTTTCCATTGCCCTATAACTCGATTGAATTAAGTGAAAGCATCTAATGGTTTTAACAAAAGCTTGTTTGTGTGGAGCTCGACAAATGTTTTAAATAATTGCTATTCGAAAGACGCATTCACTAACAATAAAGTCAATGGAAGCGCGAACAGAGAATTTTAGTGAAAACTTAAGCCATTTTAGCTCGCTGCAAAAGTTCTGTTGAGCTATGTAGACAGGGTTTGCTCAATCGATTATTTGTACAATTATTACGATTCATAAAACGCCTAGAGATTACGATCACTAAAGACGTACATATACGCGAGCGGAACCGTGACTAAAAGCTAGTCTTTAAAGTATTCATGTGCCGGTTAGATAAATAAATAACACTAGCGGTATCGACGTTGGGGCCCATCTCTAATCCCAGCGTAACATGAGCAGATAAGTTGGTAATGCAGCAAAAAACGAATGCAAATCACCATGATTGGGCAGTTACTTTCCCTCTCGCGGTAGTTGAACTCGACCTTGCCTTCTATCTGCGATAACTCATCTATCCTTGCAGTTCATTAAGAAATATAAAAATGATTTTATAACGATTAAGTTCTTTCTTTTTGGGACGAGATGACTTTCGAAACGAGTTGTTTAGACAATTAATTTGCGTACGTATTTGGTTAATATAAATTTGTGTATGTAGGTACGTAATATGCACGTTGTTTGTTTTGTAGTTGTGTGGACATCTAATATGGAACATAATGTTCAGTAATTCAAACACAAAAAAGCGCTCAGACACATGTAGTAAGGCATTGGTGATATTTCGGTCCAAGGTCCAATTAAATGTTGTGCAAGTTCATCAAAAAAGGACCTCTGAACATTGATAATTTATTTTTAACGATAACATCCAACTTTCACGGACTTTAGTCCAAAGGGCGCCAAAACTTGTTTTTATCTCTAACCATTGTAGAGATATGTGAACTAAGACAATGCGGAGAAAAAAAAGAATTTATTGCAAAAAGCGATGCCGGCCGTAACGAAAATAAAATACACTTTAGATGTTTACCACTACCTCCGGTGAAGGAAGTCCTCATGGCTTACTCGCTTTTCCAACACCTCCACATTTTACGATTTTATCTGTAAATGGTTTTAAGGTAACTTAATAATAAAAAAAAAACTAGCGGTGCAAGATTCGAATAACTTAATTGTTAGAGGGATGCGGTTTTCGCCACACGAAAGATGCTGCAAACAGATCTTTCGTAGCCTCTTCGTTTTGGAGATACAGTACGATCTGGAAAATTTGCACTTTTCATTCACTCCTCGTAACTGCGTTGTCTTTTAACTTAATTGCAAAAGTAAAAGTTGCTATTCATAGATTTTTTATGTAGAATTCAGTGACGTCCTGACGTTTTTATGCAGTTATCGAATTTTTTTATTATTGCTATTTATTTGCAGTCGTATTTTAATTTTTTAGTTATCATGTTATTCTCTAACTAAATATATATTTAAAAATTATGAAAAATATGATTTGTCAAGATGTTTTATTCAGTCCGGTGAAAATGGTGATGAGGCGTCTCTCAGACCTGTATTTTCAGAGTAAAATTAATGTTTTAAAAGGCCTTTCATATTTGATAGATACTCAGAAAAGCGACAACCACACAAAGCCATTTTTACAAGAATTGAAACCAGTCTTGTCAATTTTGATTAATTTTTAAAACCTTAACCAAAAGCTTGCAATATAACACTACGGGAAATTGATGAAATTAATATTTTGGTAATAATTGGGATATATTCTGTAAGTTCATGCAGAAAAGTTCTAGAAGTAGTAGAAGTATCACATCCTGGGTTAAATAAATATCTAAAAACATATTAGCTTAAATTGGCACTTAATTTGCATCCAGGGGATCCTTGGTGACGCGACATCCAGAATTTTGTCACTTGGTACAACCGTAGATGGTGGTGGCAGGAAAACCATGTTATTTTTCCTAGGGAGCGACAGAGCAGATTTGGTTTCAGTGTTTTCTGCTTTGTATTTATTTTGGTCTACTATAAAAATTCTATCTGGAAACGGATGTCTTCAAATATTGGAAAATATTTTACTGGAAATTTGCGATGAAGTTTTTTTTCGTTAAATAACATATTTTTTGAGCAAAACAGAACTCTTGCTCATAACTCTCAAGCAATAATTGAAGAGTATTGGTTACAAAGGGCCTAAATGCCACGGCAGGTGAATTTGAATGCATGACATACAAGTAGATGTATCATCGGCAAACAGATTCAATATGCAATCCGTTAAAACACTGCGTTATGTTATTAATGTATTACAAGAACATTAAAGGTCCCAATATCGTCCCCTGAGGTACCCAATACTCCACTTTTCTTTCGTTGGAAACCACATTTTAAATCCTCGTTTGTTGATATCTATTACATAAATAGTCCTTGAACCACCCCAATGCTGTTACAACTGCTCCACACTGTTCCAGCACTATCAATAGTTAAATGCCATTTTGAAGTCCAAAAATGCAGTTACCGCCACAAGTTATTGTTCATCAACTCTTTCCATTTTGATATCACTAATTGCAACGAATTATCACAGTAGTGTTTTTCTTTGAATCTCGATTGATTCTGAATCAATATATTATTTGCCTTATATGTTCGAAAAACTGATTTTTTACATATGTCGTTTTAAAATTTCTCTCAGTAGAGGTAGTATATTCAGTGGTCGGTGGGTCTTCCATTTATTTTTAGTATACTACTTTTCTTAATAGAGCAACTGTAGATATTTTCCAAATCTCTGGCACAATATCCTCCTTCAGTGACTATTTATTATGTCAGCCATACATTTGCACATTGTTTTACCTCCCATCTTAAATTTGAATTCCCCAGCTTCAGTGCAAGAACAAGATCTCCGCAGAAAAACTCAAGAATCTGGAAGACATGTTGGAGTACATTCCCTTAAAACACTTGGATTTTTATGAAAACTTAATCAGGCAAATGAAAGCAGAAAGTGGCTGAAATATAACTTCCGCCAGGAAGTACCCTTTCTGTCTAAAGTTACTTTTGTACATACACCCTTTTTTGTTGTAATAGCCATTAGACTTATAACCACCTTTTACAAATATTTGTTTTTGAGTTTGTTTTTCTGTAATATTTTACTTAGTTTGAAATTACATTTTTTGGAATAGGTATTGTATCGGTTAGAATTATTGTAAAAATTTTATAGAAGACTGAAAACCAATTTTTTTATGAAAACTAGTTTTTCTAATTTATCATTGTATTAGTTTTTTGGCACTTAGACCCTTTGTTACTTAAACTCTTCAATTTTGAAAATAATTTTCCTGGTTCTTGATAGATATTCATGCTTTCATAAGATGGCTCGCCAAAACACTTGATTTGTCATTTTTGGATTTTTTCTTGTGAAGTTGTATGTAGTTTTTAATTTCAGATAGTAATTAGAAACAGATGCATATGTAGCAGCTAGGACTGCCAACAATATTTTTTAACTTATGGCAACAGAGAGGCTCAAAAATCGAGCCAACTGCTTAAAAATTAAAAAAAAAAATTGCATGGCTGTCAGCCTTAGTGGCAGTAACAGTAGTTTTAGTTTGACTTCCCAATTTGTTTTTAAATAGAAATGCAAAGAATCTTGAAAAATATTCTCATCTTAAGCTTCTCTTGTAAATAGATTAACAAAACAAACCTTTTGAATGGCGTCAATAAAAAATAACTGCAACATATTATATGCTTTGAAAAACTTATGACGAGCCCGAACGAACTATGAAAAAATTGCATTTGAAAAATCATATGTTTGCATGATATCTCAAAAATTATTGCAATTGAAAAAAAATCTACGTAAAGACTCTAATTACCGATTTTACTTTTCCAATAAGTGCAAATTTTCAAAATTTTCAAAATCGCCCTCTATCTCAGAAACGAAGGGGGCAATGAAAAATCTGTTTGCGGCATCTTTCATTGCACAGAAAAGCAGCACTATATCGCGGAAAACATATACATCCCTCTATACGAAGTGATCTTTGAGTGCAATTCAAATCGATTAAAAGACATTTGTCAAAGTCGATATACCTCCTAAATTATAAATCTCGATTACGCAGCTCATGTACCCACATAATAAATGAAAGTATTCATTTTATCGGTAGCAGCTTCATAAAGCCGTCCCAAAAGACTTAATTTACCATAAGTAAAAAGAAAATTGATGTCATTATAATGTCCGGCTTAAATGCATTTAGCATGATCTAGTTTTACGGTTGATTTAAACCTATAATATCTCATGTAATGGTTGCGATTGCGCGCCTTGCGGTTTTAAATCCATAATTTACTATTGAATTGTAAATTAGACTCGTAATTTAAATGCTAAGTTGTGTTGGTCTGAGTTTATTCCAAAGCCAAGAGGAATATTACTCCCGCTGCTTAGGTACAGGCTAACACAGATTATAGATGATATCTCAAAGTCGCTCAAATTTAAATTCTACGGAGGAAATAATTGGAGAATTAACTTGCTGTCGGACCAGTTTTTTTTTCTTTTATGTGCATAAGTGCGCATTTCTGGTAACTTAAAATTATATATTTATTATGAATTTATCAATAGATTAGTGAATTATCAGCATTATCGTCTATGCGTGTGCTGAGAGGAATTATGGAGTAGTTAAAGTTCAAATACCACTATGATCTGATGACGGCAAAATGAAATAGAATGGAATGCTATTAAAACAAGTACCGATTCTGATGTGCCGTCGATACCGCATTATGTGTATTATAAAAAGTATCCGCATTGTATGGGCATGGACTCATGCTTATGGGCTTTGAGATAAGACATGGGTAGACCAGTTAACCATATCTATCTTGCGTCGTGTGTGAGAACGTAGAGTCACGGAACAACTAATAAGAAGACAATCGTACAGTCTTGGACAGGTTTGGCCATTTAATACTGGAGAACTCTAGATTATCTGCACTTCTTGACGGAGTACGTACTATAGTCAGGCGCGTGGTAGGAAAAAAAAACAATAAAATTAGTTTCACAATTATTTACAATTATTACACAATTCCTTTACCTTGATTTGAGATATTTATATTTGTTTAAAAAATACCTACCTACATTGAAGGTAAATCCATGCAAAAGGTTAATCAGTATGCAACTATTAAAAACAAATTAAAACCACATGGAAGAGACTTGTAAATATTACATTTAACCTGCCGTTCTGTGTGCTTCGTCACGAATTCTCCAATGGAATAAAACTTTTTTTTTGTAGGAGGAAAGCCGTTATTTTAGTAGTAAAAACGTTTTTAGCAACTAAAGAAATAAAGGAAATGTTCATACCATTAAAAAAATAATCAGTATGAACAAGGCTATTAAGAACAAATTAAAATTACATAGGAGACACTAAAAATGATAATGGTAAAATATTAAATTCTGGTAGCAGAATGAAAATTTAATCAAATAGTAGCTGTGTGTTAGTACCAATATAATGGTATATTACACATAACAAGCGTAGTAAGAAGGTGCTTACAAATGAGTGAGCATTCGGGACGAGCGAGCGAGAACTGCAATAGAGCGAGTTTGTATAATAAGCTACTCGAGTTGTGTACTATACTTTTTCTACGATATGTGCTGTATTATACAATGTTTTCCAAAAAGTGCCGATTATAATATTGGTGAAGCTTTATAATATGTTTAAGGCTTAATAAGCTTTTCAATATTGAGCACCATTTAAATTTTTTGGCAAGCTTTTCAATGAAGATAGTTTCAATTTTTTTTGCAAGCTTCCCATGATGTAATATGCTAAAAGTGCATACTTCTTCATATCGGATTTTTGGGGTAAAATATTATGGAAGGTTTCTACCACAATTTGCGTTATTTCGGCAGAATAGGATATTTCTATAATTTTTATAATAATATCTATGCATTTGAAAGTCGCAAATTTTTCCAAATTTTCCCATATCCGTCAGGTTTTTGGCAAAAAAAAACATCAATGCGGATTTATTTATCGAAGCCTATCTGATACTGATGCGTAATGAATATTACGTAGCAGTTTAAATTTACATTACGTATCAGTATACGTAAGAGTGAATTTACTGGTTTAGTTGATGGTTTTGTTATATGTCATTACCGAGTATGAGTAGAAAAAGTTGTTAAGAAAAACTGAAATCACATGGCAGACACTAGATATTAAAATACGAGAATATTACGTTCAGAAACACGTATAAATAGGAACATTGAATAAAAGCCTTTTTGTTGTAAAGGAGCTCGGAGAAAAGCCTTCATTTTAGAATTAGGAAACAGTTTTCGTGACTCTTTGAGCTCTTTCTGGAAAAATATTATAGATTGGCAGAGCGTGATAATTATCCATATGACGTCGAAATAGATACCTCTTTCTATGCACATTGCAAAGCTGAAAGCGATTTTACTAAATATACTTCACGCTAGCACAAGTCATGCCCACCGTAATACGTCAGCTTCAAAAATCTCCGATATACTCGGCGTTAGCACATCGCACTAAATATACTGCGCTCCAGCAGAGCCGCCGTAATATAAGCAAAATCTACAGAAATATACATTTTATTCTGTAAACTTTGATATAAGGTATATTATAGTATTTTTCACCTGTTCTTGAAATGCAAAGATTTTTTTAATTTTCACTTCATGCAATGCACTCCGCTCGCTTCGCTCGCTGCAAGGCGCAACCATCAAAAACTAACTCAAGCTAACCCAAATCATGTCAAAAAACTAACTAACCCAAAAAAATAAATTAAAAAACTTGCAAGGGCCGCGAAACCATTGCTTCGCATTCTCAACAAGAGCCTTACCACTTGACCCAAGCTTTCCTGCTTTCCCCAAGAAGACTCATACAAATACGTGTGAGACTGCTAGCCGAGATGACACCAAGCCCTGTGCTGGAGCCCAGTATATTTAATGCAATGTGCTGACGCCAAGTATATTTAAAGCTGACGTATCAGGGTGGGCGTATCTTGTGCTAGCGCGAAGTATACTTGGTAAACTCGCAACCTGAAAGGTCTAAGATAGTCGTTATAGCAAGAGATTTATACTATTCAAATCACAAATTGGAGTACAACACGGCTTAAGAAAGACTTTTGACTGCATGAGTCACCATATTCCCACCAGGAAGCTTGAGTTTTACAACAGCAAACAGAGGAGCATTGATCTTCTTGAACCTATATGAGTGATAGATGTCAGATTGTGTGGAAGAGTGAAGAGTCATCGGACAAGAGCAAAAATAAGTTTCGGAATATAATTTTTATTAATGATCTTGCTTTTGTGGATGCTGACTCAGAGTAAATACTGTTTGTTGATGACACAGTCATAGTTTCTTGGAGTGCCAGCATCTCGGAGCTTATATAGCAATGGTACCAAGTTGCTCGTGAAAGAGCTGAGGAATGGCTTAGATCCAACAGATTGCTATGTAATGGTGAGGAAAGCCGTACAATGATTTGTGCTATACGAGATTTGAGTGGAACTGATTCAATCGAAGTCATTAATTCTTGTGGGTCCAATTTTATCCAGAGCTCCAAAGGAGATTATACAGAAAACTTCAATTTCCTCTGAATCTTTGAGGGTTGCATATCCACCATTGTTCTACGTAACGTATACGTTGCAGTCTTCTATCCGAACTGGGTTACATGATTCTGGGAAGGTCATTCAGGACGTTTGGCGTACTGACTCTTCCATCGCTCTTTGTGCTTATAGAAAGAAAAACATTACTCAGCTTAGCTCTTACCACGATAATCACAATAACCAGGCATGCAATAAAAATGATCTTCTCAGCTCTGTACGGGAGCCTCCATTGGTAGGATGTCGTAGTAGAATTAAATAGCTTTTAATATTATATCAGTTTTAATATGACTGCATAAAAAGGTCTATGTCTTGATTTCTTATTTGACATGTGCAAGTCTGTAATAACTTTGTCAATAATAAACTATTTGAATTTGTATGTGTAGCATAACCACAAGTACCATAAGCATTTTAGAGTCTGAAAGGTCTTAATGTCCCTGAAGAGCGTACCCATAGGGTTACTTCATAAATGCACTTTTTAATGCTGATATGGTATTGAGCGCAACAGCAAGCATTCTGATAGGATTATTAAAATGATTTGCTTTTTGGATTGAATTTTAAATAATTTGATGTAAACCATGAAGTTTGAGGCAAACTAATTCCACAGCATCATTTACACGAATGTCCTAGTTAGATTCTTAAGGAAAAAACGCCCCTAACGATACCCATATAGTTAACGGTCAGTTAGTTTGAGGGCCTACATGCAAGTTCAGCACACTGCCACTTCGCCTTAAAGTATGGTTGATATAGTCAAATGCCTTGATGAAATTGCACAGTATTACTGCGGAGGGTGCCTGAGCGATACTCTCTAAGTTTAAATTGCTGTTTGCTTAATTAAGTCGTTCGTATCTTCCATGAACAGACTGAAAGATATGGAGCTCACAGACGTATTGTAAAAAGTATGAGGAGATATCCACGTGGCATTCTCAACTTTCTCGCACTGACACTAATATTTTAGCTCTCTCGAAAAGGAAAACGGCATGCAAATGGGACGTGTTTATGGAGACTTAAAGAGAGCCCGGCCATTTCGCATGCATGTTGTTTGCACCTACAGAGCTAGTTGAAATTTAAGAGGTCTTACACTGAACTAGATTATAATTCTTGCAATCATCCTTATTAGGAACTACGCGCCTATTTTGCTCGCTTAGTATTGCTATCTGGCGAATCCGTGGGATGTATACGTACTTACTCACTGCCCGCAGTGGCAAAAGTTCTTTGATCATTATTCATTTACATATCAAGAAACTTGTAGATGTGTAGGCTAATGAGGTTAATACGACATCTTTCATTACGCTAGGGCTTTGTTTATATTGTAACATCCATCTACAGGAGTTATTAGATTGTCTGTAACAGTGGCGTGGCAGGAATATTAAGGGGGCTGTTCTTTTTTTAACTTAAGTCGAAGTAATTGATTATATAAAATGAGATAATTAATAGAGATTCGTATTTACAAAGGTGAATTGCTGAAGGGTCCTCCATGTCGGAACGTCGTATTTAAAATCTAAGGGTACCTTATAGGCGAGAAAAAATGGCAGTGTGAATGTGAAATTTATTTTAAATGATCTCTTCAGATAAAGTCAGGAAAAAATAGAAAAAAATTAAAATTTTTTTTTAATGTTCTAAAAGCCATCTTAGTAGACTCATTTCTGCAACGTTGGCCTCAATGGCGAGAAGCGTGATGGAGAGCGTAATAAATATAAAAATAACTTGATGCAAAATTAGAAATATTAAATTCAAGGCAGAACTAAAAATCATCAAAATGCAAAGAAACTTACTCGTGTTGCGTACAGTTTTTGAATAAATTTAGGTAACTTTTTTTATTAAGCTTTCCTGCATGTATTATTAGGTAGGCATTTTAATTTTCTATTTCAGAAATGTCGATTTCAAATATTTTAAATATTGCATCGTCATATTTTTTAAATTTCCCGGTTTATCTGAACTCAAATCTGAAAACGATCGGAAGGGGGAAATTTTAAGTTTTAGTTATTGTACATTTAAAATTATTTTGCTTAATTTGAAATATTGGAATGTGAATGAGAAATACGTACTTACTCACTACCCGCAGTGACAAAAGTTCTTTGATCATTATTTATTTACATATCAAGAAACTTGTAGATGTGTAAACTAATGAGGATAATAGGACATCTTTCATTACGCAAGGCTTTTATTTATATTTTAACATTCATCTACAGGAGTTATTAGACGATCTATAACAGTGGAGTGGCAGGAATATTAAGGGGGCTCATTTCATGAAGTCTTTTTTAAAACGGAATACATGATATAGCAACGTTGGGATTTCGCAAAACATAAGAGTCGCAAAGTCAGCTAAATGGGGGCAAAGTTGCGGATTAGTGCCTTATTAAGGGTGCAGTTTTGATATTTTTGAAAGGAACTAAAATTCTGAAAATATTTTTATTTTCTCCTGACTCTATCTGGAGGTTTCATTAAAGTAAATTTCACCCTCCATTGCCATTTTAGATTTCAAAGACGACGTTTCGCCAATGCAAGACCCCTATGATTTTTTTTAAACAGTGTCGTGGATTTTTATTTAATTTTTTTAGAGACATTTAATCTCCCAAGACCAATAATGTATTACACTTATCGAAAAGCCAGCAAGTCTAGGAATATCCCATATAAGGCGTTATAGAGTATTGGAGTGATCGCATTTTCTGAAAAGAATAATTGTTAGCTCTAACAAGTAATTGTGATATATGATTGGTTTTAAGAGATAGAAAGCTTCAAAAAATTAAATAGTGAATACCGATCCGTATTTAAAAATCTGAAGGGTGGTACTCCACGTCGGAACGTGGTATTTAAAATCTAAGGGCACCGTCTTATAGGGGAGAAAAAATGGCAACTTGAAGGTGGAATTTATTTTAAACGATCTGTTCAGAAAAGTCAGGAAAAAAATTGAAAAAAATAAATTAAAAAATAGTGTTTTTAAAAAATCTGAAAAACGATAGAAAACTTGTCAACGTTCTAAAAGGTATATTCGTTTCTGCAACGTTGTCCCCAATGGTGAGAAACGAATTTGCTACACCCTGTAGAGAGCGTAATAAATATATATAAAACAATAAACTCGATGCAAAATAAAATTCAACGCAGAATTAAAAACTATCAATAGGCAAAGAAACTTATTCGTGTTGGGTACAAGTTTTCGAATAAATTTAGGTTTTAAATTAGGTTTATCTCATATAATACCCAAGCTTTATTAAGCTTTCCTGCATGTATTGTTAGGCATTATAGAAATGTTGATTTCAAATATTTAAAATTTTGCATCGTCACATTTTTTAAACTTCCCGGTTTATCTCAACTAAAATCTGAAAAGATCGGAACAGGGAAATTTTAATTTTTTTGCTTAATTTAAAATGTTAGAATGCGATTGAGAAATGTAGGAACTTAAAACAACCTGCCATGGATGACCCATTATCAATTTATTTATTTTTTAAATACTGTCCTTTATTATTATTTTTTTAGAAGCTTTTAATCTCCCATAAATGGTCCACACTTTCCTATAAAAGGAGTTAGACAGAGTTGGAGTGATCGCATTTCCCTTGTAAAAATAGTTGTTAAACAGGTAAGTGTGATTGGTTTTGGGAGATCAACAGATTCAAAAAATTAAATAATAAATACGGATCCGTATTTAGTTGAATTGCTGAAGGGTCCTCCATGGCGGAACGTCGTATTTGAAGTCTAAGTGTGGCACCTTATAGCAGAGAAAAAATGGCAATATCAATGTGAAATTTATTTTAAATGGTCTCCTGAGATAAAGCCATAAAAACAGTTTTTTTTCGAAATTCGAAAACGAGAGAACGTTTATCAATATATGGTGAGAAGGAAATCTGTTACACCCTGTAAAGAGCGTAATAAATAAAAAAAATATCTCGATGCAAAATTAGAAATATTACATTTAACGTTTTTGAGACTGCAGGACTAAATCCAAAAAAGTATATTTTAAATTTTGCGTCGTCTTATTTTTTAAATTTCCCGGCTTATCTCAATTAAAATCTGAAAGCAAATAAGAAGGGGGAATTTTTTTATTATTAATTTAAAATTGCTTTGCTTAATTTCAAATATTAGAATATGGATAGACATTTAGAGACGAAAACAGCGAAACCGGAAATTTTAAATTTACTCATACCGTAGATACTTCACCTAGTGGCCATTTTTGAATTTAAAATTCACGTAAATATGACTTCGTATCCATATCTGGTGGGTATGTCGGTTATTAACTTCATTCATTCAATTCATATGGGAGCAATCAAACCCGAACGTCACTCTGACTTTTCCAAGTCACATCTCCCTGTTTGTATTATAAAGGAGCATAATATACATACTTTAATTTTCTTAAATGTTCATTGTCAAGTTCTCTCATTTTCTCATTGGTGCACATTTTTGATATTTTACAAAATAATAGTCTGCCGACATTAAATAAATCAAACGTCTATCTAATAACTTTAACTAACGTTTAAGTTCTATCTATCCATTTAAATCTCCAGTGCAACCGAGGTTAGCTGCGGCCTGCCTGCCTTCTTGTTCTCTTTATAAGTGGTTATTAAACTAATGAAAAAAAGAGTGCTAACATCTCGAGTTTACTTTCTCCTTATAGTACTTGAACTTGACCTTGACGGGATAAATCATCTTTGAGTTTGCACTTGTTAAGCAATTCACTTCGGTTTTGTTTGCGGTCATTTACAGTCGTTAAGGGTATATAAGCTAAGTTAGGTTCGGTCATTTATATTAGAAGAAGTCTGTTTTTTGGGTGTTGCAATGGCGCACTCAGATATTTTTTCGGAGGAAATATTTGTTATCAGTATTTTGGCATCAAGGATAATATAAATTTTCATTACAATTTGATCTACCAAATATTTTGTATTTATTTTTTGCCCATAAGTTAATGGCGAAATAAGCTATGACAAAATAACAAAGGTGTAACGCGATATTAACGTTTTGTTATTTAAACGTTTATACTTACTAAGTAGTGTGTTAGCTCTGAGAAAATGTGTTTATTATTTCTCTCCCTTTTTCTATCTCTATAAAATGAGAAAAGGTTAAGGTTTTGAAGCTTTTCCGAGTCGTTTCAGAAAATGATTTTTCAAGTTCTGGTGTTGGAACAGACAACATTAACAATATTATTAGTATTCGGAAAATATTTATCGCAATGCTGCAGAGCACCAACGAAGTCATTAGGTCTCTCCCTTAATTCGATTCTGACAAATTTTCTAAAACAAAATGTCACTCTGGCAGTCAGTTCTTCATTTGATTCACTCAAATTAGCTACAAATGGATTTCTTATGTGGCTTGGATCTGGAGAATTTGGTGGATGATTTGTGTTTGGAAAACGGTATTCGAAGTTTTTTTGGAACGAAACCAAAAAAAAGGCACCTATTATCTTTTTTTTTGTACGAATAGTTGTTGTAACTGGTGAATCATGTGATGATACACGCAAATCGATTACAGAACAAATTACCATATAAACAAATTCCTCTTCCTTTGTAGATAAAAAAATGACAAAATTTGTCAGCTATGTGATAACGTTTAAAAAAAAAATTTGGTGGCTTTTTTAGTGCTAATAAATGATGGCAAGCTTTGGCGAAAGTTGCCTTACTTCATTTGAGCACCAGTTTATGTCGTATTTAATTATTCTCTTCGTTACTAACCCAACCCTGTTCGATGCAGTGAATTTAATAGGAGAGTTCAACAGGCGGTAAGGCAAGCAACCCGAAAAATAAATAAATTTTTGAAACAATTATATACATATTTAAAAATACTTTTAAGGTAACAAAATATACCTTATTCGCTATTTAATTATTACCCTAGCTCACCCCCGTTTATTAAGGTTCATTTTCGTATGAATGTATTTACCAGGAGAGTTCAATAAGCGATAAGACGAGCAACCCGATTGTGAATCTAATTTTCTTCGAATGTTTGAACTTATTAGGAAAACAGCTTTAGTGTAAACCTCGTTACTTATGCTGAGAGGAAATGTTTATATTAGCTATGACTGAATAGGTCATTTTTCTCGATCATAGAAAATCAATATGATAGCCATTTAATGTAATTTTTACGAAAGTGTTCAAAACAAAAGCGCCTGGAATTTTTACAACGAATTGAAATTTATTAAAAAAGCATCAATTAAAAATATATAGATTTTAAGAGGCACATTTTATATAATATGATCTATGGATAAGGCTATCCGGTTTCGCTATAGATTTTCAAAAAGAGAAAGAGAAAAAATTGGGAGAAACGGTGCTTCCCTGTTTTGAAAATGCTGGAAAATAGACTTTTTAGAGAACACATTAAAACATCGGTTTCTATGTCAAAAAAGGAAAGTTTGGGTTAGTATTTTTTTGTGGAAAAGCCTACGAGGAGTATTAGAAAACATTAGAAAACATTTTGGAAATGATGATGTTTTTATACAGGGTGTACTAGTTGAATTTAAACTTTGAGTTCGCATCGATCCGATTGAAAATGCCGACTTGGGGATTATTTAACTTTCAGCTTGAAAAATCTATTTTAGTATACGCAACCGCATAGCTATGAATCAACCTCTGATTCATAAACCTCGTGACCTCTGCTATAAAAAAAATTCTATACGAGATCGAAAAATATGAGGGGTTAAATTTAAACATTTAGAAAATCGCATAAAAATCGGCAATTTTACTACTCTGAATAGCAAGGCAAAGCTTTTTGATGCATTATGGGAAATTTGAAGCAATACGTTTTCCAATATTTTGACATGATGTTCAGGTTAAAATATGTAGATTTATACATTTAATTGGGTGAAATCTCATTATTTGATGCTAGATAAATGGGCCAAGATCGGAAAATGTATAGAAACGTTTTGGTTATTAGGGGATTTTTTATTTTAAATACCAAGGTAAAATTTTGCTTCAAGCGCATCGATGCGTAAGAAGACTTATTTGCCTAAAATTGCATTTAAAATGTTTTGAAGATGGAAAAATGGGCCAAGTTCGGAGAATTTGGACATTTTCAAGCGATAACGAGCTGTTTCTGCCGATTTTGTGGGCAATTTCGAGGTAAAATTGTACTTTAAACGTCGAAGTTGTGGCAAGTAATATAGACAACAAAAAGATACTTGTATTTTATAATATTAATCTGGCATTGTTGAAGTTTTTACTTCTGTCGTGTGATCTTAGCACACACCGTTTTTTCAAAGACTGTTTTTTAATCGTTCTCTGCTCCACAAAGGCAACTATTGTTTTAATTCTTATTATTACCTGTAAGGGCTGTATCTTTTTGAAACGACATTTTAAAAATTAATTTTTGGCAGTACGTTTTAAATTTTATGTTGAATCTAATATTGTGGCATTTTTTTAGGTTTAAACCTCATCGCTACGATATATTTCTATAATTATGAATTCTATATAAATAAATTTCAATCTCGACAGAGTCTAGCGTATAATTGAGCTGGTCTAAATTAGCCGAATCTTTGTCAAACCACTGAGTAATAATAGCTTATAATGCTTCCGTAAATATTTTTTCCGCGAAATATTGGGGCTTCCCTTTAATCCACTTAAGTGGGTGCCCCAATTTAAATTGGATTTAATATATTTTTAAGTCATTTTACAGAATAAAAGTAGATTTTTGACATGGAAGCGCATCTGTTGGAAGCATGCTCGGATCATGAAATATTCGCACAGAGGTAAACATAAAAGTTGCTGAACAAAAATTCCTAGTATAAAATCCGATGCAAATAGGGGTGCCAATTTTAATTAAAATTATAATAATACAGAGACAGGTGAAACCAAAGTCATACATTGCGAGCCATACTTACACATGTTGACTGATCAGTTGGCTTGCAATTTGCGTTGAAGAATTAGCTTGTAGACAGTAATATTTTCATGGAAAAACAATTAAAGGATTTATTTTTCAAGAATTTTAAATAGAACTCTGTACACCTTTGTACACGGTTAGCCCAAAATACGCTCTTCAACTTGAATTATTTTCAAAATGGTGGCTAGAGACATTTTTTCAAATTCATTATGGCGGAAATCTGCATTTACCAATTAAATTTTCATATATAATATCACAAGAGAAAAAATTTTGTCGGCAAAATTTTCGAAAGGTATGAAAGTTTGTTGCTTGGCAATTTCGCGAATGATATTTTTGGTATCAAAATCACGAGCCGTTAGGCGAGTGATTTTGTCAAAAATGTCATGAGCGAAATTGCCGAAAAGCAACAAACTTGAATAAAACCTTGAGAACAATTTTGCCTACACAATTTTTTCTCGAGTGGTATTCGTCATGACTAATTCACGAGAAAAACTAGACAATGCACCGTATTAACAAACAGAAGCTTTATTTATTTGTTAACAAAATTAAATGTACAATTATTATTTAATTTTATTTGTCAAACTCACAATAATAGTTATACCAGACACCTTTCTGATGGACCTGTCATAGTTTTGTCGCTAAAAAACCACTCAATTAACGGGCAGGTAGGAGTTTTGTCTGTGGGAAACGAGCAGTTGCTATGAGGTTTTACCAGTAAAAAATACTCTAGAGAAATAGTCATTACAAAACGTGGTAGAACGACAAGCAAGTTTTTTTTAATTTTTGCTTAAACTTGAAGAAATATTGTTTAATTACTAAATTTAATATATTTAAATTTTTGTTGAAATTAGCAAATCTGAAATATTCTCTAAGAATTTAAATAAGAAGCATTAGCTATTAAATACTGACAATAATGTTTCTCTAATTGCATCTAGGCATTTTATGTTAAGCTATTAAATAAATTTTTCATGATATTTAGCATTTAGTTCTTCCTGTTTAAAAACATTGCAGAAGAATTTACTCAAAGTAAGTAATTAAATAAATGGTAAAGGTTATTTTCTTACATTTAACACTCAATTAATTTGAACAAATAGATGAAAACGAGAAGAAACTGCATTTTGTTTGTTACTTTATCACTTTTAATACAAATGTAATCCTTAAAAACAGACTGCCGCTATATTAAATATGAAAAACAAGCTTTTTATAGCGCCATTTTGAAAATAATTAATATGTTGAAGAGAAAAGGTTAAATTATCTACATGTGTAAAAAATTATACAGTTATATTAAAATTTCTACTTTTTATCCCTTGGAAAATATGAGTCTCTATAAGGTTCATCACCTACCTCAATTCCTAACCATTTCGTTATCACTCCATATATCAATTTATATTCTTATTCCTTTGACGGATGAGTGGACCATTTAGAAAATCTGTTGTTTTTACCACAAGTCTATTTACAATAAATAAATTATATTGTGTCATTTGTAATTGAATCGTTGATAGAATGACTTTTAGTATAGAAAGCAACAGTGCGAAAACATGCATATTATGTCTGACTTATCTATATAATAACGGTTCGATATTACCGATCAATTGCATCTGGAATTCTTTGACTAAAGATATTGTATCTTATGCTATCTAAGAATCTCATGTTAACTGCTGTAGACGGATTTTTTATGTTATGGTTTTAGCCGAAGAATATTTTGCATGCCTCGGGAAACTAGATCACACGCACAGTTTAACTTATAATAATTGCTAGTTACAGGTGTAACAGCTAGTTTGTCTAGCTGTTACAAATTAATTTAATTAATGTAGAATTTATACCCGCTATAAGCAGATCTTAAGCTTCGTTTTTGGTCGCCCTTACCATTTCGGCTTGAATAATTACGTGATTGGGATGATTTGATGGTGAGTGCATTGGATCAAGTCAAATCTAAAGCCATTCCTTATGAAAATTTAGCCAAAGGTGCCCGATTACTATGAAGTGCGATATGTTAGTGAGTGGACCCAATGACTTAGACTTCTAAATTTTAGAAATCTTTTGATCCAGATCTAGATTCAACAATATTATTACTGTCCGATCAACAATATCACTGAGTCTCGTGACAATCTGAGTTCAGAGTTCCAGGGGACACAGGGAACCTACAGCATTGATTTTGACCCTCAGCCCATGTGAAAATACGTGTCCCAGATGTTAAAGCACTAGACTTCAAAAACGTTCAATATTACCAGGGTTTAAATCAGGTGTCTCGTTCCACGTGCATCAAATAGGACCCTCTCATTTCTTCTAAATTTGACATATTCAGTCGATTAGATTTTTGGGTTTTGTATTTTAACTGGAGGGTATTTATTTTTAAGTTTGCCTAACAGCATATCCAAACTACAACAAGCTTTATGGATAGCGATTAAAAATCGACAACAGGCTATTTCAATAAATTTTAAACTTTTAGAAACTCTTTTTAGCCATACCAAATACAATTCTTCTATTCAGTTTGGCCTACAACTAGATCAAATCATCCAATGAAACAATTAACGAAGAAATGTCAGGTAGAATAAAATATGTTCGATAAATTACTAACTACCGAATTATAACTGTGATAACGGACACTTTAACAGTACTGACTTAAAATGGGCGTTTAGTTCTCGCCCCATCCAATTTAATAAACGGCTGGTAGACAATAATTCGCTCTTTAGCACAGATGACCTCTCACACATGGGACTTGGCGAAAAATTGAAATAAACTATAAATAAATAGCCACGACTGTTGAATCCCATGTATTAGATATGCCTTAATATAGAAATTATGTAAAATGGGAGACTATATGCACCCAGTCGGACGTTATAATCTGTAGATGTAATCTCTTTAGATAAACTGATGTTGTGCGGAGATATCGAGAGGTTTTAGGTTAAGTGCTGGCAACAGTAACCTTATAACAACATTAATTAAAGTCATATTGGGAGGCGTGTAAACTACACCTTAGAAATCGCAATAGGGTGTATGACCATTTTATTGATGTTTTTAGAAAGCAGAACGCAATATAGTTATCCAGTGTAAATTTATATGATGTTGCTCTTAATGTTATTTACTAGGGGCTTATATCACAAATAATAATGTATCGATTGTGCATTAGAGCCTCTCATTAAAAGAGTACTAGTAAGTTGAGTTTTGTTTATTGTACCCAAAAATACTTTAAAATCTTACACCCCACGTATTTATATGCGGTACTAAATATATAATTTTTTCTTAATCGCAGAAGCATGCTTTTTATTTTTTCTACTAGCATATCTGAATATAAACTTCTGTGAAATTATTAATATGAAATCTTGGAATTTTTTTGAGTCCGTATCTATATTACAAGCGAGAGCCTACCATTAAAAGCGTATTATTAAATTGCGTATTATTAAATTGACTGCGGTATTAAATACATTACACAGCCCAAGATAATTATAATTTTTTTCTTGGTGCCGGAAAGTTAAAAACTTTTTTTTATGTGGTAGTTTTTGAGATAAAGCAAAAATAATGATAGAATTATTATATTTTTAGAGACAATATTTCAAATGTCATAATTAAAATTAGAATCTAATTAGCCAGTTTGAGTTACTTGGGTATTTTCCTTCCTATATCTGCGTAGCATTTAAAGATCCTTTACACAAATAGTGCACTATATAAAAATCGACCTCTCCTATTGGTCGATCCATCTCGTATTACGATATGTCTGCGTGATGCAATCGATTTCTGTCAAGAGCTCTCGTGGTGTAGAGGTTTATACAACTGGGTCTCACCTGGACGGCCTAGGTTCGAACCGCGTTGCTATTTTTTTTTTAAGATTATGTTTCTAAACAGTTTTTTTCTTGATTTTGGGTATGTCTTGGGTTAGTTTGGGTTAGCACCTGGTTAGTTTCCTTTTCTTGAGCCCCCGTAGCGAGCGAAGCGAGCGGAGGGCCATGCGGATCGACCAATAGGAAAGGCCGATTTTTATATAGTGCACTATTTGTGTAAAGGATCTTATAATGCATCTGCGTAGCCTCCACCATGAACTAATAAATACCCCGCTCATATTTTCCTGATCTATATTCAGTCAGCAAAGAGATCTGTACTGCATCCCATTTCATAATTTAGCAGTCTGCCGAGAATCCTGGAAGTTGATACAGAAAGTTCAATGTATCAGAAAACGACAGTGATTTTGAGGCAGATTCAGCAAGTTTCCATCCTTTCAATGAACAGGAACTGAATAATCTCATTAGAAACCTGAACCTCTCAAAGCATCCTTCCGAATCACTTGCCTCCAGGTTAAATGAGAATAATCTACTTTATCCAGGTACCAGTGTTACATTTTATCCTAAAAGAGATCAGAATTTGCTACCCTTTTTCGCTAAGGAAATGAACCTCGTATAAAAGGACTCCTAGGAAGAAGACACGTCAAACGAACGGCGCTTTTTGATTGATAGTTCAAACATAGTTTGAAATGTGTCTTCTTAAACAGTGGTAACAAATTTGGCATCCAACATGAAAGAAGAATTTTAGAGACAACACCTCTTGTCCTGAAAAAGTTGAGCATGAAGAATACCAGTGGGTGATTTGTAATTTAAAAATAGTCAACTTCCTACTTGTACAGCAAAGAGATCTTTTTTGTGTGTTTGGGATAACAGAGCTAAGGCTCAGCAATGACCTAAGAGAAATTGGCCTTTAAGATATGTCATGATATAAGGAAAACAAAGCGTAAACAACGAACCTTTCATTGCCAGAGAGAAAATCAATATTCATATTAATTTCAGAAACAAAAGAGAACAACAATATGTTCATAAATATTTGGACTTTATATTAGACACCATGTTTCCCTCGAAAGCTCATGTTAAAAAGGTAAGATACTTGGCATACCTACCAGTACAAATAAAGTACCTACTGTATAAACAAATTTTCCATGTAACTAGCCAGTCCACACTGGCTTGAGGATTTGTTGCTACGGTAGTGTATAATCCTGGATTTGGATGGTTCTTTCCACAGGTTTTAGCACAAAGTACCGAGGAGCATTGTCAATGCGCCTTGGTATCAGAAAGAGCGATCTTCATCGAGATCTCCTGATGGACTGTGTGAACCAGACTATTACTAAATTCGCAAAGGAAGCCTATGAGTTAGCTAAGTGAGTGAGCATACTATTGTACGAGGATAAATAACCAAAGATGTTAGAAAGGAAAACTTCACCATTTCCGAAGGCATCTGAGAGCTTTGGCAGACATCATGCATATCGACCCTCCTGCAATTTTGTGGTCATGATAATATGCGGTAGTAAAATTTGTCAGTTTAATCACGCTAGTATGTTGCGACATATCCATAGATCATTGTATATTAATTTGAAGCTTATGAAGCACTTTTGGCACGTAAATTTTCTAGAATTAGCACGGAAAAACTGAAAGCAGGAATATTTGATGCTTCACAGATAAGACAGCTTAACAAAGATGTACAATTTACCACCTCAGTGAACGCGATTGCGTCTGGCGCTTGGTATTCATTTGTTCAAGTGATACGAAATTTTCTTGGAAATTATAAGGTAGAAATTATACAAAATTGCTGGAAAATATGATAATATTTCCAACTTTAATAATTTTGGTTGTAACATGAGCATGAAACCTGCACAACCACTTAAATTGGATTCCAGAAAACGTGGGTGATTTTAGTGAAGAACAGAAGAAAAGGTTCGGTCAGTACATGAAGATGGAAGATCGATATCAAAGAAGATGGGATAGCTACATTATGGCCCGCTACTGTTGGAGTCTTCAGCCAAGCTGTCTTGATAAACTTCAGTTAGAAAGTCGTATAAAAGATAATTTGCAAGTGATAAGTGAAGAATGTATATTTTTCTACTTTGTAAAATAAATACCTTGCTTTAAATTTTGTGTTTTTAACTGGTAGTTAGAGCAAATAATGAAATATACATAGGTTAAGCAATTAGGTGATCTTATTCTAAGATTAGCCAATATAGAGAATCTCAAAAATTAGATCTGATAGACATTCTGACGGCTATTGTGGATTTTGCACCCAAAAAAGGATGCAGTTCTAAAAATATCTGAATCTAAACTTTTAGCAAATTTTGAGTATGACATTAGGTTAACTTTTATGATCTTTTATATGCTATATAAGCTTCATATTTATAACAAAATTTGCGTTACTAAATTGAAGTTGAGTTTATTGCATGGTATTCTGAAATTTGTATTATTAATATTATTTCCTTAGCGTTGTGAATAATGTAGACAGGCAATCAATGCATGGTGGCTTAGCTAGTACCAATATATAACTGTTCAAACACGCCGAAACAACCTAAACATCTATTATTTAAATTTTCCTGGCTACTTACTATGCAGTAAAACTATTTACCTGAAGTATCCCTAATTGCGCAGCGCGGCAATATCTCCAAGCAAAATGGCGTACAATTAGTCGCATGCCTCAATTGTACTGTCCGTAATAATTGCTGCCATCTTTGTTGAAGCCTGCCGTTAGTTACTTAGGCCAGTCAAAAATGGGACCGTTAATTTACGTTGTTTTCTACTACCCTTTTTTAATAATTGTACAAAATGGTTAAGCATTACTTAGAAATAGGTTGATAATATTCTAGGGTTGATAGAATTATGTGTTTTGTCCCAAGAATACTTATAAACATGTTCTTCACAAATGCGGCCGGAATGCCGGTGACCAGTACGATATGCCCCTTTAATATGCAGTTTTTGATGGAGATTTAAATGTTATTAGAAAATCGGGGGGATCCAACTGAAAGTTCACCTTTACACTACGGAATATTTATGTTTCGAGATGAAACCGTAGTATAATTAATTTATAAACCTACTTATTGTAGAATAAACCTGTTTTTAAAGCAGTTGCTGTTTTTTTTTTGTTTCATGGGACTTAATTTAAGCTAAGAATTGTACTACTAGACTGTAAAAGAATTTTGTTGATTGAGAGCGTGCTTAGTCAGGTTTTCAAAATAATTTTTTATATTCGTATTGAAACTGAAACCACATAGGTATAAGAATGAACAACACCCCACACTTTACATGTGATTTTGGCCCTCTGTCAAATTGGCTGAATATTTAATATTTTGTAGCCCAAGTTATTTTTAACAAAAATTCTTAATGTCTCGACTTCTGCTATCGGCTAGTTTCGGCGCTAAAGGGCGCTCAAAGCTTGATCTGTTTCTAAAAAAAGTTGTGCATGGCAAACGATAATTAATTGCCTTTTGGTTTCCAAACGATGTAAGATATACCATTGAAAAAAATGTTAGTTAATAATTATAATAATAATTGTTATAAATAATGAACATAGATAACCGCTTAAAAATAATATGGCTATTTGTTATTTGTCTCTTTGGTACCAAAAACGCTTGCTATATGCGAACATGTACCTAATTTACGACTTCCCGATTTGCAAGCACAAGTAGTGTTCTAAAGTTGGTACTTCTTCAACATTGACGTTGCAGTTAATCCAGAGCTAATATTTAGTAGCATTTTGATGCCTTCATTTGATTCTTATTCTTAAGAGCTCTGGCTCATTTACGCGCTCATCAAATTCAAATAAAACGTAGACCCGGAGGCTATTGTCTTGGTATATAGAGGCGGTAAATTTTATCTGGAACTTCCTAAATGGAAGCTCCCTCATATATACAAAGTAGGAACTGGAAAATTAAGTAATTGATTTTTCCTTTAATGGAGACCATCCACCTTGTCTTCGAAGCATTTCCTCTTTTTCCACTCTTATTTGCAGTCTATTTGCTCATTCTAACATTATCTGGTCTAACTATCGCCGCGCCGCGCCGTGTAAATTTATTTAATGATACTTATTGATTATCATACATGCTATTCAGAAATTATCCCTAATGTGAGGGACTTATGGCATTGGTCTATGTCTTTAAAAAAACTGAACAGGCTTCTAATATGACCGTTTCTGGCTTCTATGATTCGTCTTGTCTTTCTGATCAATGTGGATTAATTTACCTCTTCAGTTGTGAGTCCCTGTGACCAAGAGCCACGGTCATTTTGACTTTTATGCCTAAATCAGCCCATTCATACTTGCCTCATCATTGCTTCTCGAGTCCGAAAAATACGTACGCATTGGAAGCAACAAGCAGTCTTGGTTTCAGAAGATCATATCTCATATGTGTACAGGGTGGCTCGAATTCGAGTCTAAGTATGGAGATTTCGAAAACCGTAAGAGATACAGTTACGACCAAATGAGGACAAAATTGCGCATTTAGGTGCCTAATAATATGCCGTTTAAACAGTTTAAAAATTCCAAGTATTTCCGGAGATATCCGGAAAAACTGAAATATTGAAAAATCGTTTTTTGGATACGGGGTGCCGTTGTCGTCCAGGATCTTCCTTTTATCCCGGCTACATCTCCTGAAAATTTCAGCCTTCTACCTATACGGGAACATGCCAGGCAGTAACAAGCGGGGCAAGGCAGTAATAATTGTAACAAGCACATTTACCATTTTGTCCAGTAGAAGGAGCGTTACGTGACGGCGTTACGTGACGGCTCAGTCTAATTCAACCCCCACAAAAAAGTGCTTAGCGCGCCTAAAGAAGTTTTCACTTCAAAAAAATTAAAACACATACTCACATTAATAACGCCAATATCATCTCAAAAACGATAAAAAAATTTAAGTTCGTATTTCAAAAAAGAGAGTTGATTATGACCCCTTGAAGACGAAATGTCGGATTTCAAACTGGATACCACTATTGTATAAAGCGGAAAAAGTAAAAATGCAAAAGTGCAATTCAATTTGAAATCCCTTTATAAATAAGCTCAGACACAAAATAAAACGATTTTTCAATACTTCGGTTTTTCCGGATATGTTCGGAAATATTCGGAATTTTAAAACTTTCTAAACGGCACATTGTTAAGCACATAAATGCGCAATTTTCCCTTAGTTTGACTGACACTGTATCTCTTACGGTTTTCGAGTTCCCCATGCATAGGCTCGAATTCGAGCCATCCTGTACTGAAAGAACGACGTAACATCTAGAAAGTCCGGCTCTTCGGAATTTTTATATAGGTTCCTTCTATATACGTTATTGCCTTTTGATTATATGGCTCGGGATTGGCCCCTGTCTATACGCTGAAGTCCAAATTTCGTGGCCCTTTCGAAATTGCCATACTGGAGCTGGTGAACATTTCCATCAAAAATTAATCAGAAAGTCTTTGCTGGAGCTTACACAAAAAGATAATAAATCTTTCTTTGTTCATACCCTATATTCTTGGTTTATATTAACTCGACCGCATAATTCAAAAGATCTCTAAACTGTACTTCAGAGGTACTTAACGCGTTGAACTCCTGATCGGATTTTTTTTAATTGTCATACTTACTTGTCGATTTATAGAGCAGCACAGTTTTTCGCAATTCTTTCAAAAAAATTATTTACTTCGCACAATATTAAATTAAATGGCCTTGCAATGCATGTAAGTCCATCACATGATGGTGACAAAAGATGTCCCTCTTCGTTTAAATGACTGCCACAGATTCTTACGTCTTCCGGTCCATACATTTCTGTCAGAAATATATCCGTTCTACCTGACAGTGACTAAAAACTATTGACTCATCTTGTATAAATAGGTACATTTTGAACCCTAAAGGCAATTGATCATCATTTACTATGCAAACATTGTGTATTTTGTTAAAGGAAGATCAAGCCCTGTCTAGCGCCGAAACTCGCCTATAGCGGAAGTTGGGCTAATAACAATTGGACTATAAAATATCAAATATTCAGCCAATTTGGCATGGACCGAAATAGTATATAAAGTGTACGGTGTCCTTTATATCATAAATGCTGTGGTATGACTGTATCACTGGCTAGCTCACAAAATAATTTTGGAGACCGAATTAACACCACCTCAGATCTGCCCTCAACTGCTACAATTCTTCACAATGCTTTGGCAATGTGTTATTGCTACTCTACTATTAAATTAATTCACATTAATGATGGGTTGGCAATTGAGAAACCAACGTCTGTTTTATCGAAATAGTGGAACTGTGAGAAATAGCATTGCTGTTTAATTTTAGAATACAAAAAAAAGCACGAGGCAATAACTAATAAGAATATATAATTTACAAATTTTTATAGCCGGATCCGATTTTGATTTTCAGGTATATTAATAACATATTATTATTTCATAATAACTTGTAGATTAAATTACAGATCCTAGACCTCATATTGCAAAGAGCAATTGCCCTATAATTTATTAAATAAAAAATAGAACACTGTAATTGAAATGATCACCGAAACTGCTATAGATGATATATACTTTTTTCTTTCCACATTCGTATTAAAGCTAGTGATTAGATCACATCAGATAAACAAATTGATCCAGTTAATGATCAGTTAAGCTTACCAAATTTGGTTGTAGATAACGATCCTAGGATATTTTCGTGGCAATTGGCCATTATAAATTCTAATCACCAAATGAAGGAAATGCCAAATTATGGTGTATTGTTTTTTTTTAATATCTGCCGGTCTTTGCCCTTAGAATATTTTGGTGAACGATGTTTAATGTTGATTGCCGTAAACTATCGGCTTCATCTTCTCATCGCTCTTACGACGGTAAGCTCTACTGCTTCAGTTCATCTCGTAGGTTGTTGTCCCTATAAGGTCTTCATGAGAGCAGTGTTCTAATTCTAAATTTATTTCCGAGTATTTTAAGCGCTTCCATCCAGTTCAATTCTTCTTTTCGATGAGTTTTTTGGCTGAGAATTTTAGTAACCTTTTACTTAACTTGCAATCCTTCTTTGTAGGTTTCTTAAACATACCAGTTAGCTCGGTTATACTATAGTTGCTATTATAGCTATGTCGTCAGCATACGTTGGTTATCAGATGATTTTCTTATCATTCCTTCTCCTTCTATATACATTTCGATTTTTCTGTAACAGGACTGCTTATTTTATGATGTAAGACTGGTAGATGTTATTTATGTAAATACATGCAATGTCACTTCTTGATGTACAGGGTTTTCATGCACATGACACCTACCTAGGAAGTTCCTGGCATTGCAGAGACATTTTCGTGTGATGATTATAATGTGTGCTTAAAGTGATAGTGATCCCTGAGGTAATATGTTAAAACGTCAGACGGAGATAACACAAAAAAAATCGAAAAATAAATTACAAATTTGATTGCGTCTGACATCCGTTTAGCAATGACCTAACCCTCTGATGATTTACTTACGTCATGTAGGTAACGTGTTAATTCAGCCGGATGTACGAATAGTTTTAAGTCAGATTTGTTTTTTTTTTTTAATAATCTGACGGGTCCTGTTCAGGCATTTTTTAGCAAAATTCTTGCAGATGACACTTCCTGATGGTTCCCCCAACGACATCACACAATTTCAGCCAGAGGTACGGTCATAGTACCTCCGCGTTTTCTTTATTCAATATTTGCCTCTTCTGGCGATTCATTTGTTTTCATGTTTGTTATTTTACTACTTTATCAACTACCTCTTCAAATATTTTTTCTAAATCTATTTTGTTGGTGGATTTATGTTTGATTTATTTATTTTCCCCGTGCATCCTTATCTAATTGTTAAATAATTGGGTTTGTCGCTGTTTTTCTGCAGATATTTCATTCGATGATCCCTTTTTTATTTTCTTGATTCAATATTCGCCTCTTCTGGTCATTCATTTGTGTTCATGTTTGTCAGTTATTTTACTACTTTATCAGTTATCCCTTCAAATATTTTTTCTAAAGGTATTTTGTTGGTGGATTTATGTTCGCTTTATTTAGTTTCCTGGTGTCGTTAAAGTTTGGCATCCTTATCTAATTGTTGAATAATTGGGTTTTGTCGTTATTTATCTCCAAATATTTCATTCGATTATCCCTTTTTTATTTTCTTGATTTAATATTTGAAATATGATTACTATCCGGTTGTTTGCTATGTCAAATAATTAATTTCAAATAAATTTATCATTTTACTGAAATCTCTTTTTATTATTATTGTCACACTCCTACTTTTATTTATTTTATCGTGTTATATAACATAATGTAAGGCATTTCAGGACTCATAGTGCTCATGCTCATACGATATTAACGGAAGAGCTCGAAAAAATATTAACGTGTAATTATTAAAAGAAAAGCATCATCATTTGTAATCACTTTTCAGATATTACTTGCACTTTACTACTATGTATTCAACACGGTTGCTTATACGTTGTTCGATCATCTACAGAGTGTTCGTATAATTACACCGTTATAAACTATGTCTTTAAGAGAACGGTCTAAAACATATTAGATTACCGGGAAGAAATTTTATCACGCGCTGGGTAATCGCCTTCATTTTATGTTGGTTTTAATTTCCTTTCCTAGAGTCATCAATTTTAGTAGTGGTTTCTTGCACAAACTCAGATAAGTGTATTTTCTAATTTTATTGCTCGGTATATCACTTATGTCTAGTTCTACCGATTTGAAATTTTACTAATTATGCAATCATCGCTCTTTTGGTTTCCCGTCGGTATAAATGGCATTCCTTGAGACCTGAACGAAAAGTAACGTCAGTTCTTGTATAGTCTTAATTACGAATCATTTTCAAAAGGTTTTCAGCTTATTGTCATTACGATACCCGCTTTATTCAGAATAATTGTTTATTGAAGCAAGTTGCGAAGTTATATGGTTTCGCTAGTGTCGCTAGATCGGAAGCTAATTTTACTTTTTATTGAATCGGATTAGTTTTATTTCTGTAGTTGCTAGTTTATTAAAAAGCAATTTTATAAATAAATAACTAACTGTGCTTAACCGCAATTGCATGATTATTTCTTACCTTTAATTCACCGTGCCGGCGTACATTATTCTTGGAATCTTGACTTATTCAGTAAATGATCTGTTTCAAAAGTATCAATGAAATATTTGGAAGTGTGCTTTGGATGAACGGAAAAATAAGATTATAATAAACGCTTATTTTTTGACAGGCAAGCCTAGTTTAATTCAGCTAGGTATACTTATTTATAATTAGTATATCTGGTGCTAGAACATTCTTAATTAATAAAGCATTCATACTACTAATAATACTGATAAACATAATATTAAACAGCGTCATAAAAATTTCCAAACTACACGATTCCCATACACCTCCTAGATGTCAGAAGTGTAAAATATATTATCTTATTAAAGAATCACATTGCTTGGCTTAACACTAAAATATGATGCAAAAACATGTTTATAATTTATAAAAATATTTTGATTTCAGTATTAACCCAAACAAAGTGATTATGTAATAAAATAATGTGTTTTATAACCATGATATGTATATATAAAATAGTAGCAAATTCAGTTGCAGGATTAGTTTGGGGAGCTACATGCTTGTAGCTCCCTTTTAAACCCTACGATTTTAATTGCTACTATTTAAATATCAAGGTGAATCTCCTACTTTAGCACCCACCAATAAGCATCCAAAACAAGGAAGCATATTGCTGATGATTTGCAATTTTTGAAGGAAAGGTCTTCTACAGGTGATAATATTTGAAATTTGGTGCTTACCTTTAAGAATCTCTACAGAATCACTACAGTACACAGGACGATATTTTTTTTCATCACGTACCATTTTATCTTTCAGAACTTTTTTTTTGGAGCGCCCTGTGTGAATTCTGATATGAAATTTGAACTGTCTGTTTTTTTCTTTAGCATTTTAGTTTCATCACGCATTATTCTCGTATCTGCTGTTTTGTTTGCAAAAATAGCTATCGAGGCAAATTAAGTGTAGGCGAAATAATTAATCCCAAAAAATAGTAGACAGCGGCAGGCCATTGGCTAATTCTGTTCATTAGCAGTCTGAAATAATTTTTAGCTTGACGTTTCGGGAGCATTTTTCAGTTGTTTAATGATTGTTGAGTTCACAGATGAAGAATATTCAATTCAAAAATGAATTTAAACTATTGCTAATGGCAATGCTTGTGAAGCCAGACGTCTTGGAAGAGAGATATTCAAATCGAATACTGCCTATCCCAACAACTTTACACGATGTGAAAATGAAACATTCAAGAAAACCACTCATTTAGAAGAAGCAAATTGAACGGTTAGGACTTCTGAAGTCAAGGGAGCAGTCTTGAATGCAGTAGAAAATGACCTTGCATCAACACTTAACATTTCATTTGTTCTTGTCGGGAAAATTTTGGTAGATAATTTAATATATCTTTATTACATGCAAATAATTCAAGATCTTTTTCGACTTAACTTTTCACTGTGTTTTAATCTTTTTAAATGGGTCCTACAAATGCTAGCCCGAAATTCGTTATTTTTAAATATGATTTTATTTAGTGATAAAGTAAATTTCCCAGGAAATGTCATCAATAATTTTCATAACAAGCATTTTTGGCCAGAAGAAAATCCGCATTCAGTATTTGAAAATAATTTCCAGGAGCGATTTTTCAGTAAATGTGTGGGCCGGTATTATTGGCGATTATTTGATGGGACCATTTTTTCTGCCTGGAGGGCTAAATGGATAATAATATCGTCAACTCCTCGAATAGGAACTCCCAGGGTTGCTGGAATAGGTACCAATTCTTTTGCTTAAACCATATGGTTCAGGATTTGGAATAATCTCTCATATTATTAACCAAGAAAAAGGAAAAAAAGAAGCATTTGGTGCGCAAATGAGTTTCAGCATAGGGGTGTGGGAGTTATTAAATCAAACTTTTAGGTCGAGGAGGACCTCATCCTCAGTCGTTGGCAAATTCTGTTCATTAGCATTCTAAAATAATTTTTTGCTTCACATTTTGGTAGTATTTTTCAGCTCTTAATGGTTGAATTTACAGTTCAAGAATATGCAAAAATGCATTTATTCTATGGACTTGCTAATGACATTGCTTATGAACCCAGATATTCAAATGGAATACTCTCTGACCCACGCCCACGATTCAGAATTTTACATAATCGACTATGTAAAAATGAAACATTCAAGAAATCCACTCATTTAGTCTCCTGCTAATAGAACGGTTAGGAATTCTGAAGTCGAATGTAGTAGAAACTGACCTCGGTACCAGAACGAGAAAAATTGCAGCAGCACTTAACATTTAATTTGCGCTTGCCTAGAAAATATTGGGAGATAATTTAATGTATTCTTATCACATCCAAATGGTTCAAGCTCTTTTTCCACGTGACTTTCCACTACGTTAATTTTTGTCAGTGGTTCCTACAAATGCTAGCCCAAAACCCGTTATTTGGAAATATGATTTTATTCAGCGATGGAGCAAATTTCTCAAGAAATTCCACCAGTAATTCTCATAACAATCATTTTTGGCCAGAAGAAAAGCCGCATTCAGTATTTGAAAATAATTTCCAGGAGTCATTTTCAGTAAATGTGTGGGCCGGCATTACTGGAGATTATTTGATAGGACCACTTTTTCTGCCTGGAAGGCTATATGGACAATAATATCGTCAACTCCTCGAATAAGAACTCCCAGTGTTGCTAGACGAGGTACCAATTATTTTGCGAAACCAAACATGATTCACGCACGATGGTGCGTAAAGAGAGCATAGAGGTAAGGGCGTTCCTAAATCAAGCTTTTACGTCGAGGAGGACCTCAGCCTCAGATCCCCAGACCCCCAGACCTGAATAGCCTCGATTTCTTTTTCTGGGGCTACCTGAAAACAATGTATCAGATTCCGATCCAGACAGAAGAGGATTTGGAGAAACAGAATAATAGCTTCATGCATGTATGATATACGATACTTCTGGAATATTTGAGCTCAGTCCATTGAGGCGAAACTTGATTCTTGCATTTTAGCAAGTGGTTGAAAGTTTCAACAATTTTTCTAATTTTATTTTGTTTTTAATTGAATGTTAAGGATTTCTTCAGATTGTTGATTACCCTGACGGTTGATTTAAAATAAAATGAAAAAAAATTACTGAGATAATCCGAATAAAAACAGTTTTTTCTACGACCACTTACGAAATTAAGAAGAAAAGGACAGTTAACGTGGCTAGAAAGAATCTTATATCACACGTTAGTTGTAAAATTTTTCAACACACGTGTTGACCAAACTTCAGTGTTTAGAATTGTGAACTAAGACTTATTATGTAGTGAGACGAAATTGTCCTGGAAAAAATCAAAGATACTAACGCTATACAAAGGATTCACAATAAGCTAAGTTTCAATGCTCTTCTAAAATGATGCTCCCTCCGAATTTGCCTGATGCTCAAAGAAAAATAGTTAAATATTGCCTTATTAATATAAAATGCGGTTTATGTCAGGGTAGATAGAGTGTGGAAAAGAAAGAGGAATATTGCGTTAAAATAACCGCTAACCCAAATTAACCCATTTGGGATAATAAAACATACCTCCAGTATAATTATCGCTTAATTTTTCTTTGATGATATGTTAGAGGACTTCAAGTATTCACAACAGAGCGCTTTCGGCGACTAAGCCATCATCAGTGTTGTAGGTCAATTCTACGTCAATTTTTGTACAGAAAATTAATCTGTGAGGAGACTGAAAATCGTATATCCACATAACAAAACTACACACAGGTTAAACGTTAAAAAATCAGAAATATAGACGTGATTGTGCAATGATTGTATAAGATACATACAATACATTTAAGTGGGACGTACCATTCATCAGACTCATCAAAACCGACTAATGACTATTGAGTTTGCTGAATATTACGCCTCACTTAAATGTATTGTACTGTGCTCTTATACAATCAT
Organism: Pissodes strobi; assembly: GCA_016904865.1. NCBI lineage: Eukaryota > Metazoa > Arthropoda > Insecta > Coleoptera > Curculionidae > Pissodes > Pissodes strobi. The sequence goes on from MU182045.1 coordinate 1,595,981, forward strand.
TGCACAACCATGTCTTTATTTTAGATTGTTTGACGTTTAAAATGTGTATAGTTTTGTTATGTGGATATACGTCTTTCAGTCTCCTCACGGATTAGTTTTCTCTACAAAAATTGACGTAGGTACACTGATCATGGCTTATTCGATAAAAGCGCTCGGTTGTGAAAACTGCACGAAATTCATAATTTTTTTTCTCCATTATTTCGAGTTTTAACACGAAACGTCACCACATAAGATTTTATTATTGGACACCCGAATACTCTGCAGCAAATTCTGGCCATTTGAAGTTATCATTTCTGTCATGCGACCTTAGGTACACACATTTTCATTTGATGGCATTTTTTTATTTAAATTATTTTTCCGTTCTCTCTGGCGAGTCATCATATATAAAGCCTCCCTTTTTCATTTATGTAAGGAAAAACTGAAAAAAATTTGAAATAAATATAATGGAAATAATTTAAATTAAAACCTTATAGGCATTTAACTATACAGTTCAACATGAAGAATGCAAGCTAGAGATTGTATATATTTAATACACCACACAGTAGCTGAGGCCTATGAGAAAAATATTTAAAAGAAAATTCAATAAATGAAGAAAATCTAATTTAATTCAAATAACAGACTCTTTTTTGACTTTGAAACATATAATTTTATGTGCAAATTTGCGTTACTTTTGGAGAATTAGTTTTGCAAACTAAAAATTTAGCAACCGTTATAAACGATTATGATCTACAGTTTAAAAATATTTTTTGACCATGCGGTGTTGCCGCTTCTATTCTAAACCGGTGGCAACATCGCTATTTTAGATAGAACATCCTCTATATTTTTCATGTAATTATGAGCAACTTTTCTTAATATTTCCCTATACCTATATGTAGCCGTTTTTCGGGAATACATTATTTTTTTTTTACGAAAACAGTACTCCCACTAAATCGTAATATCTTCCTTAGCTGAAATTTGGGTTATCCTGAACAATGCCTCTAGGCATTTGATCTTTTGGCCACATCTTAGTTTAAGTAACAGGGTGGTTCAGAAATTAATTTTTGTCGGTAACTTACAAAAATGCCACAAATGTTTTTTTTAAGCTCTGTGTATTTTCTAATTATTATTACAATTTATAATGGGGTGTTTAGTTATTCTGCAAGAGTTTTTTTCTGTGTTTAATATTTATTTAAGTTTAACTAAATATTTGTTTTTGTTTATACCTCCATGGAAAATATATACTTACAATTATGTTGATTCTCTTTTTGTTTATTGCGTTTATTTTTTTATTAATTTTATAAACAAGTATGTTCGCTTAGCAGTTTTAATGTTAGTATAAAATATTTTTATTTTATTTTGTTTTTTCATAATCCTGTCTTATCTGAGTTGTTTGCCTCTTTTCATTATTTCTTAATTTTTTACATGGCGTTGAGGTTGGAATAATTCTATTTTTAACTATCATTTCATTTTTAAAAAGCGACGTTGACGTGGTATTACATTTACGCAACACCCTGTATATACTGGTATCAAATAGCAAAATTGCAGACATGAAAAGAAAAATTGCTGTGTCCGAGGATTTAAACGAAAAAAAAATTTTCCCGCCCTTTAAATCAATTTGTCCGGTATCAAATCAGAACCCTGTATTATAATTGTATCATCAAAATTTTGTCAGCAGCGCGGTTAGGTTAATTTTTAAAAAATAGATAACAATTTATGGCGGAGCCGAGACTTTATATATGTCTTGTGTTCTACAAAAAGTATGTGCACTTTTCAAGAAATTCGGTTCAATAATTTCGAATATATATTTTTTTGTTCGAAAATGGTCCCTTTTCAGCCACTGTGCACCATTCTGTTTGTCAGTATATTTTTGAAGTCTACACGGAAATGGATATATAACTTAAAAGTTTATTCATAAATTGAACTATTTTCGAGTTTTTATCATACGATTTTATACATTTTTGGATATTTGGTAAAATTTTAGTTTTTATAACGTTTGATGCTGACGGTTTGTTATTTTTTTTTCAGGTGAGTGCTTCTTCAGTGCATGTTAAATTGGATTCAACTCGCATGGTATGTAGCAATAATTCCAATATGTTTTAATGTATAAGTATGCAGCATTTCAGAAGAAATAAAGTTCCACAAAATCGCAGTATGCATAACGCAACCTATAGCCACTCTCAATCTTGGTATGCTAGTCGAATGCAGGAAGTTTAATAAACAATTAAAGGTATGTTTCTTCAGTTTCTGTATGGCGTTAGTTCAAAAATATCTCTAAATACGACTTGGCTTTTATATAGAGTTATTATAAGTATTCTTCAGGTGCGTTAAAGTAGTCGACTAGGGCGCTTGTTGTTCACGTTCCTAGTATTTCACCATACTAGATTATAAAATATGTTTTTTAACAAAATTATAGTTTTACCTGCATGCAAATTCGCTTTCTCCCAAACACAGTTCCAAACATTCTTGCCTCGACCCAACAATCTGGTGGCTCTTGACGTAACCCGTTAATCGGTAGTTTTGAACTCTGTCTATGCACCATGCCCTTTCGCACGGTTTTACACCTAAGCAGCTTTTTTGGGCATAGATTGTAAACACTGGGAATTGGGACTTCGTCAAAGCACCTAAAAGAAAAATGTATACGTTAAAATTTGATTGGCATACTTACTTAATTACTAATCTGATTCTTGGCATTTGTCATTTTGGATTTTTTTCTATGGCATTAGAGTGTGTGTGAATAGTCTCTAACGAGGAGTTTTATGATTAACTTTTTATTTTTAAATACGTCTACTTATTTAATTATCCGCTTAATATATCAGTGTGTTCCACGCCAGTTATTGGAACAAACATTAATTTACTTAAGATTATGAGAAACGAATTAAACTGTTTGTATGAACATAAACTATATACGAACCACTACATTTGAAAATAATAGAAACGTAACAAATTATAAAATGCATTAACAGAAGAATTAAATTCTTTCATTACCTATTTTGAGATTTATTATTGCTACTTTTGGTCATGGCTTTATTCGCATATAAAATAAAACGCACTGGATTGTTGTGTTCGGATAAATTATGGACTATCAAATTTACATTCGTTACAGCTGGATGGTATATCCGGAATATAAATTATTAACAGATTAGATTAGGCAAAATAAGTCAAATTTCTAGATGGCACCCAGAATTATGATTATAATTTCGAATATAGAAATCGATCACATACGAGGTGTAAAGCTTAAACTATTTTCCCGATCAAGAACTTTGAATATATAATAGAACAGTTTCGATAAATAACAAGTAATATTAATGTGTTGACACCTAAATGTCTTCACTTTGTTAACTATCATGCATATGACAAAGCCTACATTGTCTCGTTTCCTTAAAAAAATCCGCTGATTTTGAGAAACTTCACGAGATCCTCGTAAACGGATCTTGTCGGCAATATTTTAGATCAAGTATTATATTATATTTATATTTTAATGATTTTGAAAATTCAATATTTTTCAAATTCTCCATGAGTAATAATGTCGGTTTTCTTCACTGCAATATACGATCCCACTACTCTGTCTGAACAAAACTAGGGTTAATAAGGTTTTGCTGATAGTTTGTGAGTATTGTATTTTATTCATTTATCAATATTGTCACGAGTAGCATAGGGGGTAGCGCGTTTATTAAAAAAATAACTTCTCAGAGAAGAGCCGCGTTGTGATTAGTACAATGACGGGATCTCAATGCTTCCTTTAATTTTACCACTGGATGTTCTACTCGCGACAACACGCCTTGTTTAGCGTGCCGGGGGGTAACTGAGGTAGACCGGGACCGCGTTACGTGGGGTAAGAAGAGGTGATAAAGTAAGCACGTTTAGTTTATAACAATAACAATGTATTAACGATAAAACTTTAACAATAATTATTGGTCAGAAAAAATGAGATTCTATTATACCCGATTACTACGGTGCGCATGTTTTCTCGATTTGAGGTACTGTTTATAGGTGTTTGTTTACTGTCTTATAATTTATAGTTTTTCTTAAGAGTTGGGTTTTATTTAAGAGCACTAAGAGATTTCACTAAACTTTTTAACTGACTATTTAGACACTTGTCTTTCTCGACACTCTGACAAACTTCTTGTCAGGACTTTACTATGGAGGTTGTGCAACCCCGGGTCCTAGCAGTCGTCAAATGACTAACCGGTACCAGATTTGGAAGGAAAGGACTAGAACCTAAAGCAGTCGTATGGCTAACTTTAGGAGCGGATAGAACCCAGAAGGCAGTCGTCAAGTGGCTAACCTTGGGAGCTGGAGGTGAGACCAAAGTCTGAAGAACTTATGGTTCGTTAGCGTATTTATACTAAAAAAAGTGATGATCATGGCATGCTTAAGGTTGAAAGTCGCTCCCGTTGATTGCTCGCGTTGTTTATAGTTTGCCTTTAATGTTTATATAACAATCTCCAAGTTCAAGTTCAAACTTGCCACAGGGTGATATTTGTTTAGTAGCTTATGCATTTTAGTAGATTACAATATACATGGTGTCCCAGAATATGTGGGCAGTCTCCCGGATTCATGTAGACGAAATGAAAATAACATTATAAGTTCATATCAATTTTGTTCCTACAGGTCCCCTCTGCGGAGATATGGGCCGCTAAATGACGCCGCTGCAAATCGGTTTTTCCTGAATAACTTCCAAACCACTTGGCGTAGTTTGATATTTTTTGAACTTGATGGATACTAGATAAGTCTTCGTAAATTGGACCCTTTGAAACAAATTTGGCTTATTTAGTTCGCCAGGGACGAGCTAGCTTTAACGCAATAACGCTATTTTTTTTTGCACCCTGTATAATAAAGGCACAGAAATAATATTTTTAGAGAGCTCAAACCTTAAATTTAGAAAAAGGTACTCTGAATCGATGTCGAATAAAAATTATTTTTGTCTAATATAGTTTTTATTAAACAATTTTGTATGTCGGTTGAACATGACCTCCTTGTAATCTTATACATTCCCTAGCTCTAAAAATTGAAGATACTTTGACCCTCCACAATGCCCCAACATTAGTCCTCATTTCCGATAAGTTTTTCTCTATTATCAATTGAATTTAAATGCCCCTACTAATAAAAATCTAAGGGGTTTAGGTCAGGTGATCGAGGAGGCCAAGCCACTGGTCCGTTCACCTGTTCCTATCCATCGATTTTCGAAGTTCCTGTTTAGGTGTTCTCGAACTACTAGACTAAAATGTGGCGTTGCCCCATCATGGATTAACCACATATCACGTCGTATTGGCAAAGGTAGATCTTCTAAATAAAAGGTGTGGTAAATTGTTGTGAAGAAATTCCAAATAAAATTCTCCAGTTAACCTTCTTGGCAATACAAATGGTCCAATAAAATGTTACCTAATGATTCCAGCTCACACGTTGATCGGTTTAAACTGATGCTGATGATGCGTCACAATAGAAGCAGGCGGATTTTTTTCTGCCCATAAATGCAACCTATGGGAGTTATAATGCCGTTGTTAGGAAATCCAGCTTCGTCCATAAAGATAATTAAACCCATGCATCGTATCTGTATCGATCTAAAACCCAGTTCGAAAATTCCATCCTTCACGGAATGCAATTGGTGCTCTCTAAGGATTCTAGAGACTGTCGATTTTGGTCAATTAAACTGGACATGCAATTTTCGGACACTTGTCGAAGGATATGCTTCTACGGCATCCAGTCGACGATCCACTCTTTCAAACGTTTTCCTAACAGGAATTATTCGATTTGGAAATCGTTCTTTGTAAAGCCTTCTGGCATGTTGATGATGCAAGTTCACACATTAAATGCCTGGGGCATGTTCAGTAAACGTAAATTCCATTACTAACTTACAAACTAATAAGAAAAAGAAGAAAAAAATTGCAAATTTGAACACACTGTACCGTCAACTGATACTGGCGTAAATGTTGTTATTAAATATTCAGTTTAGGAAAATCCGATTTCCAGCGGCGTTATTTAGGGGCCCATGCCTCCGCAGGGTAGGATAAAAATTTATATAAACTTATAATGTTACTTTCACTTCATCTATATGAATCCGGGAGATTGCCCACATATTCTGGGACACCCTGTATATGCACTTTCATTACCAATCTATTATTTAATATAAATGAGTGAGAATATGTCTTCCATTTATTTATCATATGTGGCTGCTCTGGCCTTACTGACCATTTACTATTCCTAAAAGTAAAAAAAAACACGATAAGGAGAGTGATTATAATAAAAAGATATCTGTCATCCGGCGCTGATCAAATGTGCGTCTATAACGAAATACCCCATCACTATTTCGTTATCATCAATCTTTTAATTTTTTTCTCACTTGAGCGCGCATATAGATGTTTATAATACCTTAGGGCGATGAATTCGTAATAGAAAATGCCTTTTACGTCAGATTGCCACCAGAAGGCATTAAAGGCGAATCATCAACGCGGAAACAATCCTACGAAATGATGCATAGAATCTATCTATCAGGAGAGCAACCTTTAGTGCGGGTAAAAAGATAGTATTGGTTTTGCCATTCTTAGATTTTATGGCAAATTAATCGTTCGTGGTCGAGGGTGCGGTCTCGTGTGTGCGTATCAGTATTTTAACGTGAGCACATCTTCAGATCCATTATCTCAGGCGTCCCCCCGAGTTATTCATGATATAAAGCTCAAAACTATTGAAATAGCTATTCCAAATGATTAGCGCATATTCCCAACACTTAAGGCATTTACGCTCATACGAGACGAGTAAGCACATATCCTTTCCGACCCATACTAAAGCTATTGCCAAAATTTCTATAAAATAATATTAATTTGTTTAAATGGAAAATAATTATCGTCCTATTGCTGAAGTGAAAACTTCTTTAGCACCGTTGGGTATGAAAAAGCGACACTAAAAAGAGATCTATATGATGCAGCCTGCGAGAGAATGAGATAGAACACAGTTATACAGTTGCTACATGTTTGTTAAGAGTAAAAAGTAAAAAATACTGGTCGCCCGATCACTGAAGTTAAGCAACGTCGGCTGTGGTTAGTTCTCCGATGGGTAACCGCTTGGGTTAGTTTTATGAAGTTTTCACTTCTACCGCTTGTAAACTGCACACGAGCAAATTTCTCACGTTATAACAAGTTTGAGAAAAGTTTGTTCCAATTTTTTTAAAATTTGTTACTTTTTACAGTTTGAAGAACCAAAAAAAACTTTTAAATATCGAGGATTTAGATCATAAAAATAAATATGTGATAATGGTAGAGAAATTGTGACTTTATGTTAAAAAACAACGTTAAACAACATATTTTTGACATAAGCATAGTAATCCCTATTAAGTTGTGCAAAAACTGCGAACACATTTTTGTAACTTTGTGTTTTTATTCGACGGGGAAAATACTCGTGCAGTGGCATGGTACTAATACCTGACTCTTACTGGCTGCCAAAAACTTAATTTTTCATCCCAACACACACAACCGCTAAACCCATCACATTAACATGTTGGGTCATGTGGCTCATTTTATCTTCTGGTTAATTATTTTCTCTTTATTCTAACTTGTTTTATGCTCAAATTATCTGATTTTTGACCATGTTTCTTTACTTGCCGGATATATTTAAATATTTCCTTCAAGAGTTGTCGCCAACTTTACCTCCACTGCAATTCTGGTATAATGTCATCTCTCGCAGTAGAAGAGAGTGGTTGAGGCAGAATATTGGCATTCGACAATATCTTCATGAATCGTTTTAAATTTTTCCATTCAATTTTAGGTATGCCTTAAATGACCGATATTGATAAGTACTTTGGTTAAAAATTCATTCAGCAACCCACGTTGAGAAATCTGGCAGTAGATTATTTTTACTGATCCAGAACAACTGTGCGTTTCCATATGTTCGTTTCCATATGCATTTTTGTCTCTCCGCTTGTTTTGAGCCTGCATCTTTTCAAATTGCAGAAAGATGGGTACCACTCCGATGGTCACCTATAGTACTGCTGTCGAAACCGTCTTGTAAGCATTAAACAACAATTTTCTCTGTAGTCAAGTGAGCATTTCTCTATACAATCTTATACTTACTGCTGCCATTATTATATTATTAATAGACGTGCTTTTGAACTTAAATATCTAGTGTACATTCTCTTCCGAAGCAAATTTTTGATAGGTCATAAGAAGTAGAATTGCAGAACATTGTTCGTGAAGACCAAAATGTTACCCTTTCGGTATATTGTAGAGCATATTATAGTGACACTCTGTCTTCTTTCATAGAAGATCTAAAAGGCTAAAAATTTCACTTCCTTGTGGTGCTGAAAATTGATCTATATCAGAGGAAAATTGTTGCAGAGGTGAATGTCTCCTCGATAGAGGAGTGTCGTCATTTTGTAGATATATGCTACATTGATGTGGCAGGTGCGTCTTTCGGTAGTAAATGTTCACCTTCTACGTCATTCGGATTTGTATTAGATAGGATCAATGTGCTCTAGGTCCTCGAGTGCAAGTTGAACCTAAATACATGGCATCATCGTCTACATAAATTCTTTATATCTTAACTATACTATCTATTTCCTCATAGCTTTTTTGACTTTTTGTTTGGGCTAAAATCTATTGCTTAAATTTTGATCTGTTAAATTGTAAACTTTATATCGGCTGAGAAATTGTAACCACTGCAATCTACTCTGATAGTCAATCGGCAATAGAAGCAGTTAACTCAAAACTGGTCTGGGACTGCATAGAAGCCCTAAAGGAGCTTGGCAGTCAAAGGATACTAACCTTAGCATGGGTACCAGCACATACATGGTATAAAGGCGACGAAGAAGCTGACTCATTAGCCCGAGAATGAACCAGAATGGCTCTGCATGGTCCAGAACCTTTTTGCAGAATAGCAAAACCTATATAAAAAACTAGCAACAAATTATGGATGCAACCCAAATCTCCAGAATGGCAGCACAACTTGCCAGGCTAAAGACCATCGCTAAAATTCACAGACTATCTACTAAATCAAAAAAGAAGTACAATTAGAATTAACAGGGTACTGTAGGCTCAACAAACATATCAGTATGATTAGACTGCAGAAAAACCGCTATGCAGGTTATGTCAGGAAATAGCAGTACACACACTTTGCTACTGCGAGGGCTTATCATGACTAAGATTCCTTATGCTAGGAGAACAAAAGCCATGAGCTCCCAGATATATGGAGGATCTGAAACTAACCTATGTTGTCTCATGGAGAAGAAACAATAGACCTGAAAAGGTCGCAGTGCATAAGCCCTAAACTAATCTAATTTAATCTAGTCACAGGAAGGTGTTTCAGATTCTAACTTATAACTGATCACATTAGCTATGTTTGCAGATGATATTAATATTTTGGCAATGATCATTTAGAGGCAGTAAACTAACTGCAGATATATAACTGTGAAAGGAGATGCGGCATCAAACTAAATGAAACGAAATATGTTCATGTCAATTTCATAAAGAAATGTAAAAACTATGTGCTAATTATTAACATAAATAAAGCGTTGACCCAACTGAACAGTGGAATATCACCATCGCTGGAAAGTCCGTGTGAGAAAAAAGAGAGGAATAAGAAAATGTACATGTTGTAGTGCTGCTTAAACAGATTTTTAAGCCAACTTGGACTTACGAAATTGAATTCTGTGATTGTGCTTCTTGGTAGTTCAGAAACATTGACTTTAGTGATAATGTTAGATAAATGCAAAGTATAGTGCTAGTCGCGTACACGTTAATTTTGGGTATAATTAATTTGCTACAACTTAAGGAACACTAGTGAGCAAGACCTTTGATATAAGCCATTGAACACTCAACCGTAGTAAATTAGGTTTGTACAAAATTACTCGTTGATTAGACTGTAATATTGATAAATGCCTTCAGATGGGGTGTTTGGAATAAAAATAGTAATTGAGCATGGCTGATATTTTAACCCCATTACTGTTTAATCTGTACTCGAAGCTATAATTAAGGAAACATTAGACGGAGCTCAAGGCTGAATTTAGATCAACAGAACTATAATAAACAACATCAGATATGCAGACGATCTGATGATGAACAAGGGTCAAACAATTGAGCAAGTCACATCAAGAAAATATCAAAGGGCTAACATTAACAGCCAATATGACCCGAAAAAGGAAATACTTTCAAGGATTAAACAGGTGAGGAAAACGTTTATGGGTATGCTTTATAAGGTTGTGACGGACAGAAAAAGAATGGAAGCCTTCGAAATGTAGATATGCATACAGGCCAATTTTATGACTAGAGAGGATTAGTAACGATGAAGTATTCTAACGCATGCACAAACAAAAATGATTACTGAACACCATCAAATAATGGAAAATACTGTATCTGGGCCATGTGCTGAGTGGTGAAATATCCGAGTTGCTCCGACTAATAATGTGGGGCCAAGTGCAGGGAAAGAGATCAGTGGGAAGGCGCCAGAACTCACGGCCAAAGGATTTGATGAGATTTTTGACCGCTCGTCTACAAAAAAAATGGGGCTGCAGTTGCCGAGATTACTATTTCCATTTGGTTCACCAACCTTCGGGAGAAGAGTCGTGCAATATTGTTCCAGTATCTGTCTTGAAGACATTTACACCAACTTCAAGATGACGCCTCTGTCGTAAGCATAATGCCAACGAAACCAAAATCAGAAAGCAAAACGTGTAAAAAATACCATACATTCAAATATCCAACTAAAAACCACTGCGCTAATTACAGCGACAAAATATTACTAATGATGCACATTTAGAAAAGCTCTTAACGCGGAACTTCCCATTTTTCTCAACAGGTTCGTAGATTGCAGATCGAATGAAATGGTATATAATACATAATTGTTGTTTGAACGGACGTTAAGGTGCAAGTTAAGGTGATTAAGGCAGGTTATGCTATCTTAACGATGCCATAACTAGGTTTGCGCTTACGGAGATAATTGGTGTGAAGTATAAGTGTGTATGTTCGCGAAAATATTGGGTTTAAATTGAAGTTGTATATGTATAGCATAAGCAGCATTGATCTTTTTCCTGAAAATTTTTGTGCAGCGAAAAAAATCGCATAAAAAACCATGTTTTTTTATTACTGTGCATTAAAATTGCATATATTAAGTTTTTTGTGTTCAGTGTTCATAATATTTTCCATTGGCTATTAAGGTTGCAGTACTATTATTCTCCTACGCTTCTAACAAGAGCATAACTGATACCCATGCAACAAGGTCGGACCACCCAATAATTTACCAAATCAGCCGGTCTTATCTTTATTGTTTCAAAAATATAACATGATAGTTTGTCATTAAACAATATATAGTTATTGAGACATGGATATTCATGCAATTAAACGAAACGTCCCGTTATTGAGCTGGATTTACAAACGGTTTATTTTAAACTTTCTGCTGGGAATACTGTATTACAGATTAAGTTATTATAAACATCAAAATGTGATAAAGATCTACGATGGGTCCAGTCACTCATAATATCATCAAATTACTATATGCATGCCTTCAGGTGAGATAATCGTGGTATTACACTTATCAGTAAAATAGAGATGTTTAGCCAATTATTATTGTCGTGCCATGGCTCAATCAATTTTCCATTTTCATCGTATGGACTGGAGATGGTATGTTAATCAGTGGACTGCTCTGTTATTTTCACTGATAACATAGCGGCGAAGGGTCCAGAGTTGGCTTTAGTGATTTTTTTCCATATGGTATATTTTGTAATCATTTTCTCCCAACTGATGTTTATTTTGTGTTTTATTGTTTTATTAAATTGAATGTGAAACGAAGTCAAAATAGAGATGAAGGCCCAGCATAATTTTTAATTAGAATTGACCAGTTTTTTAACTCTTTTCCTTTAACCAGTTCTATAAATTTAAGATTTTCAATAAAATTACTTAAATAATAATAATGATGATAATAATAATAATAATAAATACAATAAAATAAATTGTAGACTGGTTGAGATCTGATATCGAGAAGATGGATATGAAAACTGGAAAGCTCCTAACAACTGCAGGAATCCATCACCCTAAAGCTGACGTCGAAAGACTTTACGTCAAAAGACGTAACGGTGGACTGATTGAACTTGAAACTGCTTTCGACTCTTCCATCGTTGGCCTGAGCAAGTACATCGAGCTGGGTAAGGGCAGATATTCGTGTTAGAATTGAACTGGCAAGAGCAGCATTTCTAAAAGTCCGGTCAGTCTTTAGTAACAAAAACTTAAATCTGCCACTGCGATTAAGGTTTATGGAATGATACGTCTGGTCTCAGCTGATGTACGGTGTCGAAACACGGACACTGAAAGCACAAATTACAAAAAGGATTGAAGCGCTTGAACTTTGGATATACAGACGTATGCTTAAGATACTGTGGACTGACAAAATTACCAAAGAAGAAGTATTGCAATGCGCAAAACCGCATATCTCGGACATGTACTACGCAATGATACATATTACCTTGTTATTATTAAGTAATAATGCAAAGTAGAGTGGACGGAAGGAAAGGCATTGGAAGAAAGAAGTCATGGCTTTGAAATATTAGGGAATAGGCAAATATGACCGTAGAGGAAATGTTTCACGTTGCCAAAGATAGAGTCACTTGGAAAAGTGGTCGTCAACCTGCGCTAATGGAGACGGCATATGAAGAAGAAGAAGGATAAACTCCGAACTCCGAACAGTTAGAGGCAATAGAAAAGGTCTTCCTCAGTTGCTTCAAGATAAAGAACTAGTCAAATGACTAGAAAGAACTAGAAAGTGATTGAGCAGTAAATGGCTGTAAAATGGCGATAAACGAGTTGTGCAGATATTATCTACTAATAATCCTCCAAAAAAACATTCAAGTAGACAGGTACGTAAAAGATGAAAGCCGAAAAGAAATGTATTGGTCTGAATCTGTCGAAGAATAGAGGCGTTGTATGGGACAACCCATACATCGCTAAATTGATTCTACGATATTGACCGGAAATTCAAAAAGTGCTGACACTGGTGACACAGGTTGTTTTGGCACTTTGTGGATTGTATTGCATTTTTTTTACAAATTCGGAAACCCTTCTGCACATAGCAATTTCAAATACCTTAGAACAACTTGGAAGGAAACTGATGAGCCTATAGCTATCAAAGTCCCTAACTGATCCTTTTTTTATCAACTGCTGGCCATTTGCTTTCGAGCAACAAAAATTTTGCCTAAATTTAAAACTAAATATGTTCTTAACCAGACATGATATCGATCTCTGGTTTTTAATAGTTAATAGATTTGTCCCTTAAGAGAAAATTTCCAATGTTGAATTTTTTCAACTGTCAAAAATTTTTATATACAGGGTGTCAAAGAAGGCGATGATTTTTGCTCCAATTTCAATAGCATGTAACTTTCATAATAATTTTTTTAAATTTTGTCACTGTACATCAATTGAATCACTGGTCCATAGCAAAGAAAGTGGTCTGTAAATTTTTTGATATCTGCTATATTTTAAGAGATACAGATTTTTTTGTAAAACCTTGTTTTTTCAACTTTTTGGTAGTTAGACCACACTGTGCGTTGTATCGTGCAAACTTTGTAAGTGATTATTATACCTTACGAGAAGCTTGTTTATGTTCAGTAAAAAAATTGTACCTAAATGTTGTGATGTGCAGTGGCGTACTTATAATCACTATATGTCTATGGTTTATGAGTATCTCACAATTTTTCATTATTGTTTTGTATTGGAAACTACTCGCTCGCAAAATCAAACACATCAAACTAGTGATATTTAATTTTTAGGGTTTTCAAAAGAAGTTTAATTTTAGGAATAGTGGTGTATTAGAAATAAATATATAAAATTTTTCCAAAAATTAAATTAAAAAATTATAATTTTTAAAAAATTTTTTTAGACACTGTAAAATATACATGTAGATACAGTGGAATAATAAAAAATAAAAAATGAAGATAAGACTTGCTTAATCTAGAGGCGAGTACTTTCCAATACAAAACAATCGGGAAAAATTGTGAGATGCTAATAAACCATAGTATAAGTGATTATAAGTACGCCACTGCACATCACAACATTTAGGTACAATTTTTAAACTGAACATAAAAAAGCTTTTCGTAAGGTATAATGATAATCACTTATAAAATTTGCACGATATAACGCACAGTGGGGTCTAGCTACCAAAAAGTTGAAAAAACCAAGGTTTTACAAAAAATCAATATCTCTTAAAATATAGCAGATATACAGATAGGTATAACATTTGCCCTTTAGTTGGTTAAGATAAACTTCGAACTTAAATGAATTATTTAAAATATATATTAGTATTTAGAATTGTTAAAGATTTCATCAATTAAGCTCTCTGAACTATTAAAAAAAAAATTAGTAATAACCATAGCTGTATTTCTTTTTGTAATAAATATCATAGCATCTATAAAAAACTTATTAACATTGCTAAAAATATGTACTAGATAAGAATAGACTCTCTAAGGCAAGAAGCAAACAGTAGGAAAGTTGAGCTATGATTAATGATTTTCGTAGTAATGCTAACTTTGACATAGACCCAAACCACTTAAATAATTTTTACTGTAACATAGCAAATGATCTAACCAAAAATTTATCCTTTAAAGCTGACCCATTATCTTCCCTTAAAAACGTGAGCAACAAGAACTCATTTTGTTTTTTGAAACAAACAAGCGCGAAATTAAAGAGGTTGTTTCTGATATAAAGCAAAAATCTAATGAGGACGATGAAATCTCAGCAGAGGTACTTTTGAGGTTACCTGATAAAGCCTGGAAAGCCCTATCACTGTGTATTAATGAATCTTGGCTACACGGTGTGTTTCCTTCTTCCCCAAAATCTGCAACAGTGGTCCCCTTATTCAAGGGTGGTGATTCAGGAGAGCCACCTAACTGTCGCCCAATTTTACTACCTACTTTATCCAAAAGGATTGAAAAGCTGGAAGAATTATCTGCAATCATTTAACCTTATAACTGCTAAACAGTTTGGTTTCCTAGCAGCCAAGGGTACTCATGATGCTATCTACAGTTTTCTTGAAGATGTATATGTGTGGTTGAATCAGGGAGGCGTTCTGGCGGCGGTGTTCTGTTACCTGTCCAAGGCTTCCGATTGCGTTGATCGCCAAATACTGCTGTTGAAGCTTGAGAGATATGGCTTTCCAGGCCTGTCTCTCTCTTGGTTTGGATTTTATCTTGGGTGTCGGTATCAATCTGTGATGTGCTCAGGAGTGAGGTCCTCATCATTAAGGGTTAGGTTAGGTGTTCCACAGGGCTTTGTTTTCGGGCCTATTTTGTTCTTGCTATATATTAATGACCTTGTTCAATTAAACATCTCTGGACATTTCACCCTTTTTGCTGACGATACTTCAATTTTATGGCGGGACATAGAGATTGAGTGTCTGAAGCAAGCCATGATTGATGATTTGACCATCATGAGGGAGTGGTTTGATTTCAATCGCCTGTGTATGAATCTGAGCAAGACACGCATGGTAGGACTCAAACGTGATCTCATAGGTTTAGATGTTGATGGGGGGCCTCCTTCCAGGGATACCTGCAACTAGGTTCCTGGGAGTCATGATTGACGGCGGGCGATTTACACTTTGAGGACCATATACTGGTCTTAAGCAGGAAACTGTTATCGGAGTGCTTCATTGTGAGAGCGGTTAGGGAAGAATTGGGTCAGCAACTAGCAAGGACTATCTATTTATCTTTGTTTGAGTTACATCTCCGGTATGGTATACCATTCTGGGGTGTGGATAATCGAGGCCTTTTGAACGTCCTGTAACACTTCGCTCTTCAGAAAAAAGCAGTGATTTATTGTAAATATGCCTCAATTGCAGTTCTCTGGACCGCACTTCGTGGCTCAGAAGATCTTGATTCTTTATTTTTTAACATCGCACCAGGCTGTAGGGTTCTACACCGCAACATGTGACTCGCCAAACTCATAATTTACCGTAACCGACTTCAAAGAGTACTTTGGTGAAAAAGTCACAGATATATGAGGGTCTCAAAGTTTTTAATCATCTGCTAATTAGTTTAAGAACGGTTAATTCATTGAAACTTTTTCGCAAATGGCTTAAAATAATACTTTTAACTAAACCATACTATTGTATGGAGGAGATCTACCGGGACGTCCTTGTGGATGTTTGTACAATTTTTAAAATTTTTCTTTTGTTGTATTTTTTGTATTTTATACCATTTTATTATTTTATATTCTACTATGTGTTTTACAGTGTATTTACTCATTGTATCTCTTATTTTGTTCTTTTTAATCTGTTTTCGATAATTTATATCTTTGGGCACACATGCGGTGTTCACAAAATGTATATTTTTGAAACAATAGAGTACTTTTTGAAATTGATTTTGAATTTGAATATGTGCGTAATTCTACACATAGACTGTTTTACAGTATTTGTTGGAATGTCATCTTCTATTATATTTATTTTTTAGTGTACGAGATATTTCCATTAATTAATCCTTTGTGACTGATCTACGGTACTAGTGATTGATTGTTGCTACATGCATTATTTTGAAAGGGCAGATTTTTTTTAATAACACCGAAATAATATTATGTGCATTAATGTACATTTTCATTAAAATAGAAACTATTTTTTGTCGATTTTAATTTGCCATTTACTTCATTAACTATACTCCACATGCATTTCATTTGATTATTGGAGCTATTAATTGTGCTTCGTAACTATAACTTTTTTCAGCTTTAAGCAAAGTAGCAACTCCCTCTTTGTTTCAATATATGCAGGCTTATATTGTCCATTGTGTTGAGAAATTACCATAAATTTGCTTTTGCATTTTATAATCTCTTCAAAATTTCTATTTTTATAAGACATATTTTTGGTAAAACAGTGATTAAACAGACTCTTATAACTATTAATAAAAATCTCCCACTGTAGATTCACATTGCTTTTGGCAATATCGTATACATTTTTCCAATCTTGATCCTTCTTATTATTTTTTGATACTTGAAATGTAAATTTCTGACCCTTAAGATCAGGTCTATAATATTCTATTACCGTTGTTATGTCGTATGAATTAAGATTGGTAAAAATGTTATCCAAGCAACTACTGCAGGTTTCAGTTACTCGAATATATCCGTTTACTGTACCACCAAATCAAAGAATTTCATTATTGAGAGAAGGTTATTCTTGTGTCAATTTTCACGTAGCCCTTAATTTTAGTATTTTGAGTCTCCATAAGAAAGGGAAAAAGAATACTTGTTTATAGCATCTTCTCTCATTGATGTATAGTAAGTTCTCATCAAGTTGCTGGTAATATTCAAGTTTTTTTCTTTCTTTATGATTTTTCCAAAATTTAGGGTCGTATACAAAATCATTCGATGAAAAGTATTTGCTGTATAATAATTAATTAAAAACATTGTTTTTTGCAAATATTTTGCCACTTCTCAAATTGTGCATTTTTTTCTCTTATCTAAATAATGTGTAGTTAATGGCTTTTATAGTTATTATTCGTTAAATTGTTGCTGCTATTTATGTTCGGTCTAATTTGTCGTAAAGTTAGAGTTACATTTTAATTTTGTTGGTGAAGGTAATTTATCTTCAAAAACTGTCAGACCAAATTACTTACTTAGAGCTTGTGACTTGCCAACCAACAAAATTATTATTGGCAAGCACACTAACTATCTAATTATCTCCAGATTATGTTACCCACTTATCAGCTGTACCTATTTAAAATCGACTCGCAAGAGTTTTAAATAGATATATTTCTAAAATGACTATTTCTACATGATGCAATGTAAATAAATGAGCAGTCGCCGTTAATTGAGATACTAAATTTCCTCAGTGTAAAGATTATTCAAGATGAAAATCTAGGCCAAAAGACATAATAGATAATCCAGCAAACATTAGAGTATGAAAAAGCATTGTAAAGAGGCGCGGACCTAATAAGACTGCGAATAAAGTTCACACAGATATGCACACCATTAACTACGCGGTAATCGCATGGTGAATATTTAGTCTTTTTTGTCCTAAATACATATTATACCTTCCTTGTTTGTCGGATCGTGGATTAATTTGAGAAAATAATAAAGATGTAAATGGCCAATCACCGTTTAATATTTAAGAAGAAACATTACAAACTACAAGATTAATAACCCACTTAAATTCTAATTTAAACTGATGGGAATCTTCAATGACTTCTTGTCGTTAATGCAGAACTCGAATGCATTCGTCAGTAGTGGCGATTTTGTGTCTTTTTTCCTCGTTTTGATCACAAAATTACAGCCTTAGAATAAGCACCAGTGGAAGAAGCTTCCTGTAGCACAAATTATTATCAATGGTTGCTCAGGTCAATACGCCCCTGAATCAGATCGTGCTTTCAGCCGGCTTCAAAATTCAACGTTTCATTTTCAAAAGGGCGTGTTGTGAAAATAGAAATCACGCCTTTACGATGAACTGGTGGTCAATTTCGCTTTACATATTCAACTTTCCATTTTCTACTAGAAATATTTAAATTGCCGGTATAATTCGAACCTGTCCATGACACGAAATAATGGGTTGCCTCATTTTTACTGACACCCATGGCTGGCGCGGAATTAATCTGACCTTTGGTACTCGCAGGGCTGTAAGTAAATTATTGCGGACGATTTGTTACTGCTGAATAGGTATCTGTTTCCGCATGTTATGGTAGTTTAAATGCCTGCTTGGTAAATTAGAATGATCGTTAAACTTCAACATGTTAAGAAAAGCTTGTTTTTTTTATAAGACTTGTGAAGTATCTTTCGAAAGCATTAAATATGTTTAAAACGTAATTACAGTTTTTATCGAAGACTACGTGAAGTGCCGTAACTATTTTTGATTATATCCATCTACATGGAGGTTCAGCTAATTTACGTCTTTTTGAAATTTCTTGTAGAGCTCGCTGGTAAAACGTCTAACTGCATCGAGTGAAAGTTTTATAATAGTTTTGATCAAAAATGAAGATAATCTTATCATTTTTACAGGAAATGGAATATCTTTTCGAAACACGTGCAATTCAATACATTATTGCGTATTAGTAGTCACACTTTTCGAGAAACATGCAACTTAAAGTGGATATGTCAATTTATTGTTGCTATGAATATCATGTTCTGCAGTAGTAACTTATCAGTTATTTTTCTAAATATAGCGTGGCGCGATCTAATGTTTCCAATAGCGAAATAGGAGATTAGATTTGCATATACTCGCAACAAAATTATAGTGCAGTGGTATCAAAGTAGAATAATGCCATATCATGAAGCACGCGTGACAAGGCGAAACACATTAATTCTCTTAGAAACTTTACATAATGGATGCCTTGAAACTATTTATGTAATCAAGAAAATAATATTTCAGTCCTTGTTCGAGAAAATCTACATACCATTGCACAGCTCTTGGCAGCTACCGAATTTTGCTAAATTCTCTTTAACAAACATGGCTCTAAAATTACTGAATATTGAGTTATTCAGGTCTTTTCGGCGTTGATTTCTTAGCTGTCACTCAGGCTCACACTTTTTGGATGTTTACATGATAAGTTATATTAAAGTCAAGGTTGAATATGTGGTTCATGCTTGAGCATATTTTCCAATTGCATGCCATGCCAACTTATGCTTTCCACATGACTGTATTAATTGTGGCGATGAATTTAGCCAGCTCGTGATCTTGACCTTAACCGCCTTGATTTATGCAAGCTGGGTGGATCACAGCAATTGTGGTTTGCAAAGATGCAGCTGAGACAGAAGAATGAGTATATTTTTTATGACAGTGGCACACACTCTAATGGGAGATCCGATGGCACCCAACGACCTGAATAGCTGTAGGTTGTGGTTTGGGGGAATGTCCTGGGAGTGAGTTCCATAGTGATGCGGTGCTCCAAACAAAGGAGTCCTTATAAAGCGAAGTTCTAGATGTTTCCAGTTATACGACGTACGGGTGCGCTCTTGCCGTCTGTTCTGACTGTCTGACAGGCGTTGCTGGGGGCGGGATGAAGCATATTGCTGTTGACGAAGACACTCAGTAGTCCGATTGACGAGGATGAAGGAATGGTCGATCCGGCTATAATGATGTCCGGGCCCGCCGTATCGGCTTTCTTGATAGACGTGGCTGCTTGGGTTTTTGCTGCATTGAACTGGACCAAATTTCTGTCACCCTAAGTTCGAACTTTCTTCAGATCTTGATTGACTGTTGTAATCTGCTCCTTGGTTTCGGTCAGCAGGTCATTAATATAAATGAGGAACAGAGTTGGTCAAAGTATTGCTCCCTGAGACACGCCCGCATTAATGATGAGTGCGTCTGATATGCGTTCATCAATTATTGTAACGTGCAGAGATCTGTTCTTAAGGACACTGGCAAGCTGGCTGCAGAGGGAGGCTGGCAGTTCGAAGGACGGAAGTTTTGAGCAATTCGTCATGTTAAACTCTGTCGAATGTCTTTGACATATCCAACGCAATCGCTCGAGATTCTCCGTAGTTCTCAATTGCCCTACTCCATTTACGAGTGGCATAGGCCCTGTCTCCTGTCTATCTCTCTTTGCGAAAGCCGTATTGGTTATGGCTAATTATTATATAGTCCTTTGATTGAGGGATGTTTTACAGAAAGCTAGATATAAAATCTAATAGTAGTTGCGCAGCGCTCATCTAATTTTCCTTTACTAATTAGCTAACATCTCATTAAGGAAATCACTTTAAGTTTCCTCCACCATTATCACTCTTAGCACTTGAATGTTTCATGGTAAACTGTTCTGTCTTTAGATGTTAGATTGTAGAGGCTAGTGAACGAACACATATAAAAATATACATAAACATAATCACCCTCTTTAAATGATCCTTCATTTTCATTCATTGCTGATCTTAAGAGAAAACTGTTTTTATTTACGGCATCGCGTCTGTATTTCTTGGTGATTGAAGAAGTCTGTAACAGGATTATAAAATCGTATTTCATAAGTTACATATAGCCCTGGAAGGCAAGATGACCGTGATACTACTCTTTATTTAAGCTGAGTACCAGTATACCATTACCCTTCCAATTACATCCATCAATGCTATTTAGTGATGTTACGCGCATATTACAAGCCACAGCAAACGTACATTAAAGTCACGTAAACGTGACTAGAAACATATAAGGAAGCTTCAATGCTGAACGATAGCATAGGGTCTTCCACCCTCGATAAAATTTTATTTGGTCCGATGATAAGTGTTTCTAATTGCCCTTAACACATTTAGAGTTCAATAGTTTAATGCAGTTTAAGATTATTACTGCATTTTGCTAGGCATCGTGCGGTTACGACATTGTTCGAAATAAAACAAATACTTATTAATCGTTAGGACACAAGGGGACACGTTGTGCTATTTTGGATCAGGTGATCAAGGACGTTGAAAGGCATATATTTCGCTACATTTAAGTAACTTAAAAATGCCCTCGATGATAGCAGATAAGACAAAGTGTGTAACTGTCGTATCAAAGAAAATTTCTACTTTTGTAATATTCATTATTATTCGTTTAATTATGCTGCTATTTACAGTCAATATATTTTGTCATAATGCTAGAGTCGTATTTTAATTTGGTTGCCCGAAGCAATTTGTCTTAAAAACTGCCACACAGAATGACTCAGTAAGTAATCTGAATTATCAGTCAACGAAATACTTATTGAAATACCACTTCGTCAAACCAAAACAAGTGACCCAAATTAAATAGAAGAAATTCGAGCTGCAGTCAGAGATCAAGATAAAGCTTGAGCTGCCAAAATTTGTTCTACAATTTGCTGTAGAACCCTAATGGTTTGGTTAAATGGTACTTACAAGCTATGAAATTTGGAATATTAATGATTCGGAGGGAACCCCAGAGCCACGATTATGATCGCTTAACAAAAATCGCGAGCTTTCTGGTAAAGGCAAACATAAAATTGAATATCATTGTATTCCCTCGGCCATTAGGTTGCTTTCCCTATAAATATGATAGGTATCCAAAAACAGTAAACAGGGTGAAGTAAATACTTACCACAATCAATAATCCACCCCTTGCAAATTTACTCATATTGATAACGGTAGTATTATAATCCAACCTTGTAATTTCATTTACGGCCATCAAAATTTAGCATAACGAATGAAAAAGTTCTAGGTTAGACATATTTTAATGGCATGAAGGCCTAGCGGGTAAACCTGAGCATTTATTGCACAAATTATGTTATAGGTAATAGTTATTTATGTACCAAGGGTATTAAGTAGATATTTATGCCCTGAGGGCGACAATGTTACAAACCCGAGGGCCTCTGGCCAGAGGGTTTATAAGTCGCCCGAGGGCGTACACATCTGTTAATACCCGTGGTGCATACAAACTTTTATGTCATACTAGTTCGTTATTGCATTCACAATATGTAAATATTTAAAAAAATACGAATTCAATTCAATTATTTGAGTCCATAAAGTGTACTTTATGCCCGCACAGGCCATAAAGTGGACTTTTTGTATAAAGTAATTTATTATGTACATGGTATCTAAGGTATAAAAACACAATAATGTACTGGTATGGCATAAAAATATTTATTTGTTTTTATTTATTTTTTATTGACAATCTGGATGAAGCCACAATGGTAACGAAACATGTCATTTCAATCTTTGAATATGAGTAAATTTGGTTTTACTGACCCTGCAGTCCTGCAATTTTATTAATAGGTATGAAGGTATAGCCACAAAATTAAAAGGTATTCTAAATCCAAAAAGCAATTTGCTCAAACAATAGTTCTATGATTATGCACACAAACCCAAACTAACCCTGAGCCTCGAAAAAAATACAAAATAGACTCGGAATCGGAAGAACTAGGCGATTGTACACCAACAGTCGACACGAGTTTTCAAAAGGAAGATGATTACAAATGTAGTAGCAGCAAGCAGTCCCATTTTATATCTCAACGGTCTTATTCATGATTTGGATCTTCCCGAACAAAGGCACAGCTCCTTGGATCTCGTCTACCACAGTGGAATCTCCTACAAAGAGGAGTGGTATCAATAAAGGGAGCTTAAGCTAGCCGTATTTTTGTAATGACTTGGTTTACTGCTGAGTGGCGACTGTTATATTACTGCAATCATTTTGAAACTGCACTTTTGGATGAAGAAAATAAGGCATGGACTGCCTTCAAAAATATGTGCAGCAACTTCCTAGAAAATTAAAAATTGGAGAATTATATAGGACTAGTTGAAGAACTTCCAACTTAAGAATTAGGTCGCAACATGTCACTTAAGCTGGATTTTCGTCACTCGTATTTGTGATTCCCTCCTGAAATCTTAGTGGCAGTACAAGTGAACACGGAGAAATATTTCACTAGCAAATTGCTCAAATAAAAAAGCGGTACTGTGGAACATGGCCCCAAACATGTTGTCGAACCACTGTTGGACCCTCAAACATGACACCTATCCCAACGAATACAAACGAGACGAGACAACAAAATAATTTCCGTAATTTTATATATTTTCTAATATATATATAGTCCAAAATTAAGTATATTTTGTAAAAAAAATGTGACATAGTTCCTTTTAATTTTGTAATATTCACTATACTTTTTATAGTTTGGTTTTCTCTTATTTTATATTAGTTTCCTTTTCTCTAAAAACTTCTGGGTGATAAATAAAAACTAAGGTCATATTTAAAATCAGCAAATTAAAATAGAGGCACACGTGCCAAAAATATCAGGAAACGACAAAAAGTTTCAATATGCAGAACAGTGTTTAAGTCTTTTTAAAAGTGTTTGAAGCAATTTAGTGCTATAATGTCATCTGTGGGGAAATAAAAATATAAGTATTTTGCATCTTTTCTGTATAAAAAAAATATTTTTCTCAAAAAAAATTTAAAACCTTAATTTTTTTGATCTATCAGTGTTTTTACATTTTTTCAAAACTCTATTTTCCCGTCATTTTCAAAACAGAAAAGCATTTAGAGAGTTTTCTCCTAGAAATACCCTATCGAACTGTCGATGTCGCTTCAGACTTTTTCGACACTAGAACGACCCAAAGTAGCCTCTTTTTCAAAATTACATACGCTCAAAAATACTGGCCAATTTCCGATTCGCGACAATTTCAATAGAAGTCGGAAAACCGTCAGAAAGAATGTGTCCAGAAAATTTCATCCACGGTTATCGTGTATCAAAGCAAAATTTTGAAAAATCGCAAATTTGAAGCAATGGAAATATTTGAAAAATGTGTATTAGAAATATGTAAATTACAAGGTTGGGCCTTTGTTTAAAATAAATTGTCCAGTCGGAAAGCGGGCTTTTATACTGAAAGGTATAAACTTATATTCAAAGCAGATAATGACCAATAATGAATTAAAATAAACATGACACTAAAATATCTCACCAATTAAGTTAGCCTGAAGCCAATACATAAATAGTCCACAATCACCTAACTAGACACCGATACCACAATAAATAGAAAAACGTTCTAAACGACAAACGGCATTTTACAAATAATGTAAGGTACTATATTAGGTAATTCAACCAACTTTGCTAAGTACCTAACTAGGATTTTAGATATTATAATCCCACTGATTGAATGCCAATGCACTTAAAATGACTAATGAGACGTTTCATGTAAATAAATTCGAATTCATTTAGCGGTAATTAGTTTGCTGAATAACGTTTTATGGAAATTGTGCAGTCTTGAACTTGACTTCTCCTGATATTTATACATGATCTACAATCTCGGGTATATGGTATGTTTCACTTGGTGGTGTTAGATATAGGTAGAGTTGACAATTTAGTTCCGGGGATAGTTTTTAAGCATTTTGATGATTAAAACCTGCTCTTTTCACCTGCAATCTACGTAATCAAAAAACCATTACATAATGGTTTGAATGTATTAACATTTTACCCAGAAATATTCTTATCAATACTGCAGACTGATTTTTGAACATTTTGTTGGAAAAAATATTTTTTATCTCTCGGGATGTTCAAACCAAATTCAAAACCTATTGACTGATGAGGCAAATTTAGAACTCAAAAATCGTTGAAGATGTATATTTTGTCTTAGAAATGTTTATATGTTATGCATTAAAATTTAGGATGAAGTTCCATTCCAACAGAACGTCAGAGACTGTCTCCTGAAATAATTAATATCATTAAAAAATTACTTCAAATGAACCACGTTACCTTAGGGAATAAAACAGCTGTGCCTTGTTTTAGTTAAGTTAGCTTACATCTTAATAACTATAGTTTAAATTACTGTAGATTTAAATTATATTAATTTAAAGTTTTTTCCAATATAACAGGTATAATACATACATATTTCTCCCATGCTAATTACACTTTTTGAGAACGAGAATACGATACGAATAATGCCTTTATGTTAAAATAAGACACGTCTTTGGCGATTTCTTTGTAAAGCTTTGTTCATCGAGATATTGGCGGTGGAAAGTTTTTAAATGATCAACCTGTTTAGCTAAGCTAATACTTATTTCTTAAACACTTTTCCAAGGCGAATTTAAAAATTGTGC
>MU182045.1:1621796-1652805 GCA_016904865.1 Pissodes strobi
ACAACGTGTTAAAATGGTGCCTTAGTTCATTGAGAGGAAAAATGGACTAATTTGAAATTGCATGTTTTACCTAATTCGCTGGTTAAAGCCATGGTCTATTCTAGTCTCGCTAAATGTAAAGTTAAACCAGCCGCGGATGCTAGACAAGTACAATCAATCTATGCAATTAATTAAGAATCTATCTAAAATTGGCTCAGAACATCCTTTAGCAAAAAATTTAAAGGAAAGACGACGAGAATAATTGACAACTTTATAGTGAATGTTTTCTAACAGTGACTACTTATATCTTATATTATTATACTTTTAACCTTGTAAGGTAAAATTATAAATATAAACATACAGGATAAAAATTAACTGGAAGGCGTAATATTTTCAACACCTTCCGCTTAAGTAGTAGTTATTTAATGTGTTATAGCTTCAAGTAGAGTATTCATGCTGGGCATGAACAAGTGCTTTGTCATTAGATCAGCAGACTGCATGGAAGTTGTGATTTTATTTACTGCTCCAGGAGCAGTTCACGAACAAAAAAAATTCCTTTTTTGGAATTCGGGATTTTGAATGGCAACGTCATTATTGCTAGAAAATGTATAGGAGCGTACTTCAGATCGATAACTTTTTCATAGTCTCTTCAGCCATATCAACTCTTTTGCAGCTTCACTTGCAACGTTCGATAGTAGAAGTTGCTACTGAAGACTGTCTTTGACTAAACCGAGATATTGCTTCCTCAACACCTGTAGTTAAACGGCTTGTGGCTCCATCACCACCACAATCAGCATCAGCATATTTCTCAATAATTCGTGCCTTAAGCACAGGTTTATATACAATACCATAATCTTGAGTACCTTTTAGGTAATGGAAGATACGTTTGACCTTAACAACATCTGAAAAAGTCGGACTCTCTAAACAAAACCACTCCTACAGCGTAAGAGATGTCATGTTTTGCACCGATCATGAGGTAGATTAGGACACCAACAGCTTGTCTGTGAAAATTCTTCAGAATTTTCTTGCCTTTCCTTCTCTGGCTCTTCAGTTTTTTTAATAATTGGAGTAGACAATGGTGGCAATCAGTCATTCCATAACGCTCCAATATTATTCTGGTATAGGCTTCTTGACTGACTTGTATGGATCAATCTTTACAAGATTTAATGCTAAACCATATATAGTAATTTGCTAGTTTGGGTTAACAGTTACGTTAAATCCCCTTTTCAGGTCTTCAATGACGGAATCTTTCATGCTGTTATTGTTACACCCTATGAGTCCATCATCAACGTATAATACGAATAGAATGGTATTTCTACCTTCTTTCTTTGTGAAGAAATATGGATCAGCTTTATCTAAGGTTGTTTAAGAAGCTCACACATCAAACACGATTTGTTCAATCGCCATATCCCTCTGGTTGTTTCATGAAGGCTTCTTCATCGATTTCACCATATTCAGAAATGCTGTATTGAGTCAACTCCTTGTTATCACTCACAGCAATACTTAGAAGTGCCTTTATAGTACCAGATTTTGCCACTGGACTTCAGGCTGTCTCTTGTACTTGAAGAACTGCATGCACAGGTCATATGTTTTGTCCTCAACATTGCCATCATACAGTCTGTGAAGTTCCAGGCATACCTCTCTTGCTCTCATCAGCCTAATCACTTTTTAAAGCATTTCTTTGGTTACAATTACAGTTAATAAAAGCAAAGCATTACTGTCAGCTTGGGTAAAAATTGTTGACCCATCATACTTTTGTTGCACTTTCACATAAAGGTAAAGGCCGCACTAATTTACCTTTGACAACATCTACAGGACCCGGAATACTTCTGAATAAATTGAAAGTTGATGATGACCCCTTGAAGACGAAACGTCGGATTCCAATCTGGATACCACCATTGGATAGAGCGGAAAAAGTGACAATGCAAAAGTGCAATTCAATTTAAACACCGCTTTTAAATAAACCCAGGAAAAAAACCAAACATTTTTTCAAAATTTCGGTTTTTTTCCGAATATCTCCGGAAATACTCAGATTTTAAATTTTCTAAACGGCATATTGTTACGCACCCAAATGCGCAATTTTTCCCTGATTTGACCGACACTGTATCTGTTACGGTTTTCGAGATCCTCATACATAGACTCGAATTCGAGCCACCCAGCGTACATGGTTGTGGGATCCTAACCTACAACCTTATTTCCTACCCAAACCGCACATGTTCGTTGACTTGGGGGTTGCCTACCTACAATAGTAAAAGTCGAATCTACGATAAATTTGTCACAGTTCTGGGAAAGATAATTTTCAAAGTAGAATCTGTCAAGTAGTTAAAGTGCAGTGTAAACTTTGAGTGTACTTAAGACGAAACACAGCACAACTCTTAAGAAAACTATTATAAAACAGTGACCAAGGACCTATATACAATTCAAAAATATACCTCAATCGAAAGGACTTGCGCACCTTAGTAACCGGGTATAGCGTAAACTCATTAAGTTTCTGACCAATAGACATTGTTATTATTTTAACTAAAGTGCTTTCTTTATCATCTCTTCTCACCTGACGTAGATCGATCCCGAATCTTAGCTATATATCCCGCACGCCAGCCAAGGCGTAGCGTCGCGGCGCGGCGCGGCATACAGATCGTAACAGTAAAATACCTACGGATATTCTATACGTGACAATATATTACATTAGGTCCTTAAGTATCTGTTTTTTTATTAATTCAATTAGGTTTTGAGTAAGTTTTAACCATCTCGAGAGGAAGCCCATTATAATAATTGGTCTCATTACATAATATTTGTGTTTTGTTGTAGTTAAATAGGTGCCCTGATGTGTGAAGAGCACATGCATTTTAACCAATTACCATAGATAGGGATTGGTTGACAATTAGCCTTCCTCAACGCAAAATGAAGGATGCCTTCGCTACACATTTTTGTTTGTGATGCCTATAATATTTTGGATAAGGTCGAGAAGAGGGACCGAAATGTAAAGAATAATTAAACACTTGAGGATGGGATCCTTTGTTTATTTTATTATCAATGCCTACTTTTTAAGAATTCATAAATTAAAACCAAAATTAAAATCGAAAAAAACTCTTTATTTCGAAAGCGGATAATCCTCTTTTGATATGCTCGAATTTTGAGGGTTTTTTTCTGAGAATGCCTATTTAATTTTTAATACTTCTCCTTTGGCCTAATAATTGTTATCAAATTTGATTCTTTTTATTTCATTTAAACCGGTTGCCTAAAGACTTTCTAAGATCAGCAAATTAATTTATTCAGCGTTTTAGGGATGGTTTTTGTTACTCTGGAAGCTAATACTAAATAAGTGGGGCGTTGACCATGTCCATTCTACAGATAAATCTGCAGCATAGTAGGGCTGCTACGGCCCACCTATGCAGGAAGATAGTAGAGGAGGGTACAGCAATTGTACTTATTCAGGAACCTTGGATTGTCAAATCCAGGGTAAAGGGGCTGTCCATGACGGGATCTGTGTTGTATACACCGGATCCGACTATGGGGGACCCCAGAGCAGGTATATTGACAGTGGGACTGGAGGCCTTCTTCCTAAGGGATAAGGCTACCAGGGAGCTGGTCCCTATCCTGGTCAAGATACCTACAAGCGTAGGGGTACAGAGGGTGGTACTAGCGTCAGCGTACTTCCCAGCCGATCAACCTTGTCCGCCGGAGGGAATCAGGAATCTGGTTACCTACTGCGAGGAGGTAGATATCCCACTCCTGATTGGATGTGATAGCAACGCGCATCACATAGTGTGGGGCAGTGTTGGATCCAATCGGAGAGGGGAAGAATTGTTGGAATTCACTGCATCTGTGGGGCTGCAGGTGGCCAACAGAGGGAGTGAGCCCACTTTCTTTACTACGGGACGAAGCTCGGTCATAGACTTGACTCTGTGCACCAGGGATTTGTTCCCGGATATTACGAAATGGGGTCTGTCTGTGGAGGACTCGATGTCGGACCACAGATACATCACTATAGAACTGGGCCCTTCCTCAGCGAGAGCTGAGGGGGTTAGGAACCCCAGAGCAACCAACTGGGACCTCTATAGGGAGGAGCTAGGCTGGCGTATAAGGGACATGCCGAGGAAGTACCGGGCCGCCGATGAGCTGGATGACGCCGCAAGGTGGATAGGATCATCGATGGCCGGGGCTTTCGCAAGCAGCTGCCCCGTGACTAAGCGTCACTGTAAAGGGAAAACTCCTTGGTGGAATTCCACCCTGGAGAACCTTAGGAAACAGCTGAGAAGGCTCTTCAATAGAGCTAGACACAGCGGGGTAGATACTGACTGGGACCTATATAAAGAGGCCCGGGGGCAGTACAAAAGAGAGCTGAGAGGATCGCGAAGGAGTGCCTGGAGGGCCTACTGTGGAGGGGTATCTCAAGCCCCGGCTGCTGCTAGGCTCTGCAAGGTGCTGTCAAGGGATCCACTCGTCAAATTGGGCAGTGTCCGTAAGCCAGGCGGCGGCTATACGTCGTCACCGGCGGATACTCTGCACCAGCTTCTGACCACACACTTCCCAGGCTCAACAGGTATGGACCGGGGAGGTGAGGGCGGGGCCGGGTTCAGCATTAGAGCTGACTACGGCACTGCCAGAAAGATGGTCACCTACAATAGGCTAAGCTGGGCGATTGAGACCTTCGCCCCGTTTAAGGCGGCAGGTGAGGATGGAGTCTTCCCGGCGCTGTTGCAGCGTGACGGAGGACTCCTCAGCACGCCGCTGATGGACGTTTTCAGGGCCTCTATCGCACACGGGTATGTGCCGGAGCCCTGGAGGCACAGCAGAGTGGTGTTCATTCCCAAGGCGGGAAGGAACGACTACACCGATACGAAATCGTATCGACCCATTTGTCTCACCAGCTTCTTGATGAAGACACTAGAGAGGCTGGTGGACCGATACCTCAGGGAGTGGGTGGCTCTAAGGGCCCCTCTGAGTTCCGAACAGCACGCATATCGAACAGGCAGGTCGGTGGATTCGGCTCTTCATCACCTGGTATCCAGGTTGGAGGAGGGGCTGGGGGGCGGACGGCTATCGGTGTGCGTGTTTGCGGATATTGAAGGAGCCTTCAATAACACAGCCGTGGGTTCGATCTGTGGATCGGTGGAGCGAACAGGGGTGGGTCCGGTCATAACGAGCTGGATCCGCTCCATGCTCACCGGGCGGAGGGTCGAGGCTAGGCTGGAAGATGAGGTGGTTGGGGTTGAGTCATCGCGGGGATGTCCTCAGGGGGGGGTTTTGTCCCCCTTTCTGTGGTGTCTAGTGGTGGACGAGATCCTACGCATCCTGAGAGCAGAGCATGGGGTCTATGTACAGGCCTATGCAGACGATGTTGTGATTATGGCACAAGGTACTGAGGTGGGAATATTGCAGAGGCTTCTGGACGAAGCACTGACAAGGTTCTCACAGTGGTGTAGGGATAACGAACTCAGAGCGAATCCCAACAAGTTAGAGATGGTCATCTTCACCAGGAAAAGGAAGCTGGAGGTCTCTCCCAACATCACGTTGGAAGGGACCCCCCTTGTGGCTAAGAAATGCGTCAAGTACCTGGGTGTCTGGTTGGACTCCAAACTGACCTTTCAGGAACACATTCGGCTCAAGACCGCGGCGGCGCTCAGTGCCCTGTGGGCTTGCCGCAGGGCGCTGGGAGGGACCTGGGGACTTGGGCCGAAAACCATGTTATGGATCTATAGGACGATGATCGCTCCGATGCTCATGCACGGATCGGTTGTTTGGTGGCCAGGATCCATGAAAATGGCGTCCAGACTAGTGCTGGACAAATTACAGCGACTTGCATGCCTCTGCATCACCGTCACAACTGTTAGAATGGCATCAGTTCTGGTTTTACCTTAAATGTTTAAGTTTTCTTATAGTTTTGTATTATTACTATATGATAAAATTCAACTTAAATATCATCCAAGTAGAGATTGATATCAGCACATAATTATTAATCGAATCCGAAATTGTCTACCTTTTTGAATGCTCTAGCCTCAGGATATCTTGAAACATGCTTCTGATAATAATTTAGCTTAGTTAGTTTTTAGTTGGTATTTAGGTTTTTGTAAAGCAAACCGTTTGTTTACATCCATGGTGAACAAATATTTTTTTTCCATCACTTTAAGGACAATCAAAAGGGTTGAGAAATCACTGAAGTAACATTTGGTTATTTATATGAATTATTGTTGTACATGGTAATTACTAATTGCTGATGCCCATCAAAGTGTATGGGAATACTTTGCACGATAATATGCAGAACTGATATATATATTACTAATCTAACGTCACTTATTCGAATTAGGAAAAATCATTAGTCTGTAAAAGAGAGTATTTAAAATTCTTGATTTGTTATCTTAAAATGTGGTCTAATTAAAGGTGTTAATTATCACTATTTCCGCATCATAATGAGTATGCATAGGTGATTTTATTGCAATGTATGGGAAGATTTCCAAAGGGAAATAATTTAATATTTAGATTATTATCAGTTTTTCTTAAAATTACTGGAATTTACTATTTGCAGATGATAGTCCAATTAATCAAATGGTTAGTTGTTATGTTGAGCATATGGCTTTGTCGGATGACAGCAAAAGTTAAATTTAAGGCAATGCTGGACAGAAAGCTTTAAAAATTCGAACCTTTTTTGTCAAATTATATATATTTTGTACCGAATTCCGGTTTTCATAAATTTACGGGTCGATTCAAGAAAAGTAAGCTACTGAGAACTAAAAATGCTGTCATGCTAGGAAATGCCACATACTAAGCTTGACTAAAACCCTGTAAAATAATCAAAATTTAATTTTCATCAAAAATTGAGATTAGTTTTCTTGTTGAAATTGTTATGGGCTACTATGAAAAAATAAATTGGGCAGATTTTGGATTTCGCTGATATTTTAGAGGTACCGCGCTTTTTCGAAAGAATCGTATTTTGACTGAATTTGGGCTTTGCCTCTTTGTAAATATATATTTTTTATTATGGGAGAGCATTTGTCTCTGTGTCAAATGAGATGCCAATAATAGTGTGGGGTGCTGGATTGAAGGTACGAGAATTATTTTTTCAAAGAGTTAGAATCATTTTTTAATGAATTGCATATAAATTAAGTGGCTGACTAACACAATAATATTACTGCACGAATTTGTAGCTGATTTTAAAATTGCATTCCTTCTATACATATAATTATGTTAACGGAGTAGTTTACTCTACGAGTTCAAAATAACAAATATAATATTATGTAATACTAAAAAATGTTATCGTAAAACACGCTTTTTGCATTTACATTTTATAATAAGACTGACATATGATGTACCTCTTATAAAATATAATAAAAACAGTTCTCGTTATAGAAATAACGGATTGGTGACATGAATTTAAATGGAGATATATTCGCCATATACGGCCATATTTGATCATTAATAATTTCGGAATCGGGTTTACACTAATTATAAGAAATAGCCGTATATGTTATCCACTTTTTACAGGTGATAATTACACTGTATGTATTGTTTAATATTCATTTAAATTGGCCGCTAAAGTGGATCCAATGAATTATTATATAATTACATTGTCGCGGCGAATTAGGTTAGTAGTTTCTCTTGAACTGTAGTATTTAATGAGATTTAACTCTAGCGAATACTAAAGAGTGGTTATTTTATTAATTATGAACAGGAAACTGGCTGAATAGTTGAATTCAATTTAATCTGTATTATTGATATGCATTCACAAATATCATTAAAATGGGAGATTTATGTTTTAATGATTTTCTCTCTCATTAAGGGATTTAATATGAGCCGGTACGGGAATATCTTTCATGCACAGCTTTATCTGCAACAAAATTATGATTTTTTGACGTTTTGAAAACTTTTAATTAGTTAGCAAGTTAGTAATATGCTGACTCTCGTGATAATCTAATCGGAATGGCAAGGCAGGAAATAAGTCAAGCTGTGTTTCGGTGCGTTTGAAAGTATATTGTCTGGCCAGTTGGATATTTATTTGCGTAACATAATTAAAGCGTCACATTCTTACAGAAGAACAGTAAATTAATCAGTTATGCATTGCCTCTATAAATTTCTTGAACTTGAGGGAAAGGTTTTCATTCGGCTCCAAATAATAACGTGCCAACATATTAAAGATTTTGGGTGGCCAGTTTTCTGGCTGTATGTTTTACGGATCCTTACCACTACCCAGGTTGAAGTGTCAATGATTAATTATTTGCCAAACAAGAAATCTTCAGGTCCTGATAGCATCCCTTTTGCCCTTGTAAATGAGTGTGCTCAGAAGCTTTCTATAATTCTATCAACGCTTGTCAACAAATGAGTTGAACAAGGCAGTCTCCCACAACAGCCGAAAAAAGCAGAAATTCTACCGATCTTTAAAAACAGAGAACGAAGCAATGCAGGATACTATAGAACTCTTGCACTCCTTAGTATATTTTCAAAAATTAAGAGAAAAGCAATTCATGAGAGATCGATGCATTTGTTTAACGCTCCTAGCGTCTTTTTTTTTTCTAGCCAGCACGACTTCGGTAAAGGTCTCTTCATAGGGAGTGCTAGTGTTAACCATTCGCAGCACGTCTTTGACTATCGATCTCACAGGTGCGTTTGACACAGTATGTCCAAAATTTGCTTCTATGAAGTTCTATAGATTAGGAGTAAGAGATACTAGTAATAAGTTGTATAAATCATTTTGATCGACAGGTTTTCATATCAAAATTGGATGGGACCACTTTAGTGGTACTGAGCACTCCTCAGGGAGTGTTTTGGGACCACTTATCTTCACGGTTTTTAACAACGACCTGGCAGACTTTAATAAATGTTCTCTTATTGTATGGACGCTACTGCCATCATTACCGACCCTGACCCAGCAAATCTTCAACGTAAAGGCTTTACTTGCTTTGAGGAAAACTCTGTCTAGTGTAAATTCATCAATCATTCGAAAACTATTTCATTAGAAATTTTAACAAATATTGAAAGCCAAACCATTTTGTGTTTGATTTTGAGACACTTACTTTTGTCGTCAGGTGCAGCCAATTTTTGAGATATTAGGTATTAGGATTAATATGAATATGGACTGAGCGAAGCATATTGATTAAACAAAAGCGCATATTTGATATACCAAGTGAAAAGGTCTTTAGGTTTGAACCAACTAATGACAGTCTATTACAGGTATGTGTATAGTGTGATTAGTTAGTGCATTGCCTTGTGAAGTAGGTGAGCATGATGGGGATCTGGGAGTCGTTAAGGCTCAATGTCGGTGGCAGGAGGTTATTTTTTTGCTTCGACAGCAAGGCCGCACTCATGGCGCTGAAGTCTGTTCGCACGCACTACTTGTTGGTGAGGGAGTGTAGGAGCCAGCTGATTGAACTTGCAAAGCATAAATAGGTTACGGTAGTCTGGGTTCTAGGACACTCGGGTGTACCGAGAAACGAGGCCGCTGACGCCTTAGTCAGAGAAGGCCCCGCACGTAGGGCCTAATCGCTGTCGGGGGATAGCCCAATGTTGGCGAAAGAGCTTTGGAGGCCTGGACGGAGAGTCGTGCCGAAGAGGTATGGCAGACGGCTCCGGGGATGAGACAGACGAGGCTCATGATATCTGGTCTCACGAAGAGTCTTACCAGGGGGTTGTTGGGCCTGCCTAGCAAGAAGTGCAGGTCCCTGGTAGGATTCTACACGGGTCATTGTAGGCTTAGACGGCTCCTGCCTCTGCTGAGAATTGCAGAGGGGAGAGAGTGTAAATGGTGCAAGGATGATGAGATCCCATACCATCTACTTACGGAATGCCCCCGCCCCCTTTACGTGGGTAACGCTCAGAATTTTTGACGCAACGCCGATCGAGCCATATTCAGTGTGTCGTGTTAGTCTGAAAGAGATGCGGGCTTTCTTAAAGAAGCATCCTGGAGCTTCTCTATAGCAGGCTGGGGGCACAACGGGCCCAATGGTGGCCTAAGTGCAGGGCCGCTTGGGGCCGCCCCTTCTGATACCGATACTGTACTTAGTACTGGCTTGAAGTGTCGATAGAGTGATTGTGAGATCCAGAAGCAAATATTCAGGAATATTTTTGATATTTTTTTCAGACAATTTTGTACGGAGGTTGCTGATTTTCCTTGCGTCATAATTATTAACATATGAGTGCTTTCGCGTTACCTGTCTACATTTTCTGTATTTTATATTATTAGTTATCACGGCATCAAATTTTGTCAATTCCTAATGTTGAAGTTTTCGCCTGTATTCAAACCATGAAAACATTAGACTTATTATTATTTTGTATTTGTATATATTTGCATTGGGCAATTAGTTTTCAGATACCCAGAAAGTTTTGAGCTTTCAAAAAATAAAGTCAAATTATGGATCAGTCCAAAAGCCTTCTGCAAAGTTTAATGATAAATAAAATCGGAGAGCCGAGGGAGTAAATGTTTTAGCTGTAGGTAAGACAGTTCCAATAAGCTATATTAGAATTATGAAATATGAACACTGGGTGTAGTTAAACATAACAGTTTAGAAAATTAAAAAAAATAAATAAACGAATCTTGGCAATATAGGTTGAAATTGGTTCAACATTTGCATTCTAGTAATGCACAGCTTCTAATGGATTATTGATATCGGTGTTTGCAAATGATGGGCATAGTAGCAAATTTGGAAAGGAAGTCAATTTGGTCTTACGAAACGTATTTCACCAGCCTTAGTATTCTGAATAGTCATAATAGCCGATACTTACTGGTAGCAAAGAAATCCATACAAAATATGTTGCTTTAATTAAAGATCTAAAATTAAGTATTATACACGAGAGAAGATCTAACGAGAAATAAGTGCATCGATATCTTGGAGATTATTTCATATTAGATGAAGTGCCTCATCTGAATCAGGCGTGTCTTCAATAGGATGAGCCTTCGACCCATAATTCGTACATTGTTCATATTTATTTCAAAAGAGCTTTTTAGAGCGTTGAATTGGCATCAGGGAGTATTAGGTCGCCGTCTAATTTGTCAGGTTTAAATAGGTAATTATTTAATAGTTTTTAGCTCTAGGTTTATGTTTATAAGGGTATGCTTTTATTAGGATTAAAACTGTTTACTTACAGTGATCAGATCTTTAGTATTTATAATAATTATTATTCTGGTAGTGTGTGAGGTTGATTCCTAGCACTGACAGGAATTGCTTATACTCTAGCACCGTCAGAATTAGATACGTTTGACATTTTTTATGTGGATTTCTTAAAAACAAAACTTTATATACCCAGTATAAGGTACGCAATTGACAGTATCTTTTGAATTGCTCTAAGTGGAAATTGTGCTAATATTTGGAGAACAGTTTGAGCAATATAAGTAATGTTTTTTTTTACATAATAATTTCTTTTTATTTTTTTCCTATCACTTGTTTTTTAAATTAAGGTCGAAATTAAAAAAAACACATATTTAGCTAATATTTCATAACTAGTGCTTTACTTATAACAATCAATCATTGCCTTTTCGACAAGTGAAAAGCAACATAGAGAAATGAATTTTTTAACTTTTACCTTGTATCTCAAAAACCAAGAATTCTGTTGACATCTTTCGTGCTCGAAGAAAGCAGCACCGTGTCGCGAAAATCCCTTTTTTTGTTCTCTACTAATCAGGGAAATACGTTTGTACTAATAAAGGAGAAGCCCCCCAAATATACGGAAATAGAAAAATCTGTACCCAACCCATAAAGCCTTCATATTTTAGGGAATAAATTAATTTTCGCGATGAGTTAGATATCCAGATATTTACTGTATCAATGCTTATGATGCTCTTGGTCGGTTATTCGTGAACGCAGTCGAATATCGATTGTCGGAGGAATAACAAAAACGAACTAAGGAATAACAAATTGGTTATATTATACATTTAACTAGCGGCCAATTTGTGTTTGACATTCCGGGTAGATACCAGAACGCGGTAGCCGTACAGAGGAGGCGATCGGCTAATTGCGCCTTGTCCTAGCTCGTTATTATTATTGGAGATACGTTCGGTTGTTTTGAAACACATGGGCGTGGCACTCAAAATGCTATAATCAATTATTCTATGGAATTAAACTTGATAAATGTGTTGAAACTGCCGGAGATGTCAAAAGAAAATTTTAATGGCGAATTATTTTAAGATTTTGGAATAAAAGAATGAAGGAGTGCACGGCAGAACTTTTGCACCGTGCGAATTTGTAATGCGCATTTGATATCGTGTATTTTCGAGTAAAATCGACATATTAAGGTGCGGTTTACACCATATCTCTAGGATTTCCATAAAAAATGACATATCCATAACTATATTGCATAACCCAGTCACGAAGGGGATATACAGGCTGTGAAATGAAACCCTTGCAAAAATAATAAATTTTGTTTCTATCGAGAATCTAAGACAACGAAAAGTGATTTAAAAAATTCATACTAAAGTAATCAATGGACAAATCGTAAAAAACACTACTCCTCGTAGTTAGTTTTCTTGAAATTTATTGCCACATAAAAAGTTATCCCGATAAACTTGTTTCACTTATTTTAATGGCAATGGTTTGGTAATTCCTTCTTGATGTCAAAATGTTTTGAAAATAAACCAAATTAATTTTTAAGTGAAAAATCCTGTACCTATATTTTCACCAGGTCCATTTGGCTCATTTTAAGCTTTTTTCGAATATTTTTCCCAAATTAGGTCATTTTCTTATAGTAAACCATAACAGAAAGTAAAGAAACATAAAATAATGCAAAATAACCAAGCCATCGCCATTGAAGTACGTGTAGACAACTCTCTCAGTATAAATTTCTATCTTTCCATTAATTTTTAAGACGACTAAAAACTTTCTGTTTCATCCTGCTTATCCAAAGCAAAGAAAGCTATGAACATTCTGTTTATTGCTTCTTACATCCTCCTTCTATCTATGCTAATAACGAAGATATAACATAAATCGAACACAACACCCTGTATACATCGAAAAATCTGAGTGTTGTGGAAATTCTGTGCATGTTTGTCAAATTTCTCAAAAAAAAATGAAATATTCTTTTTTCTCAGACGGAATACACTCCATAAGTATAGCATCATTTTTAGGGCCGATTGGCATTCTAGCATATTTATAATACCCGTTTTCTACGTTAAATGCCGTTTTTTCGGTGGAGTTTTGGTGTATCTCGATTTGGTGGAAGCCACCTGCGAGATCCAGGGTTGTGAAATATTGAGCACGACCTAGCTTATCAAGAATATCTGTAATGTTGGGCAAGGGGTATCTGTCATCAGTGGTTTTCTCGTTGAGTTTATGGTAATCAATTACCATACGCCACTTTGGTTTTCCAGATGGATCTGCCTTTGTGGGGACTATCCATACCAATCCATAAGTATAGCATTATTTTTAATTCCGAATGACATTCTGGCATATTCGTAATGTCCGTTTTCTGCATTAAATGCCGTTTTTATGGAGTTTTGGTGTATCTCGATTTCGTGGAAACCATTTGCGAGATCCAGGGTTGTGAAATATTGAGCACAACCTGGTTTATTAAGAATCTTGTAATGTTGGGCAGGGGGTATCTGTCATCAATGGTTTTTTCTTTGACTTTATGGTAATCAATTACCATACGCCACTTTGGTTTTCCGGATGGATCAGCCTTTGAGGGGACTATCCATAATTATAGCTTTATTTTTTAGACCGAATTGGGCAAAGGGTATCTATCATCAATGGTTTTCTCGTTGACTTTACGGTAATCAATTACCATACGCCACTTTGGTTTTCCGGATGCATCAGCCTTTAGGGGACTATTCAGACCGGGCTACTCCATGGACATAAGGGTACCTATAGGTTTTTGAGTGCACGGGTGTTTCGTCTTTACTTTTAATTTCATGTTTTACTTTGTTACTAAAAGTTAATTTATCTCCGGGTTTTTGGAAAACTGTAGGGTATGTTTTGATTACTTTTTCTAAGGCTTGGCGCTCTTCTTAGATCAAGCGTTCGTGTCGTATAAGTGAAAAGCGTTCTTGTACTTGATTGCAAATATTATGTGAATAATAAAGAGGAAATCATGTCTAACTTGTTTAAAGTTTAGTATGGGTTAGTTTGGGTTAGTCAAAGGTTCTAAACTTTTCCTAGGGATTTTTATATCTAATATTTCAAAAAATAGTTCGGAGGAATAATTATTTATTTGTGGGTATAACTGACCATTCTGGACTTTTATTATTGTGGGGTTAATTGTAATTTGTCCATTTCCAAAGTCGAGCCAAATTCCTGCATAATTTTCAGGAAGGTCTGTTTTAGTAACTATTTTTTGTTTAGTCATTCGGGAAATGTCAATCTTCTGGAATGAACTTAACAAAAAATTTAAAAACCAGTTTCGTAGAGCCAAAAAATTGCCAAAAGACATAATGGTTTATCGTATTGAATGCATTTAAATATCCCATAAGCGCCAGAACCGTAACTTTACCATGGTAAGCCGTGACATTTGCTAATTTAGGACTTAGTACTTTTGGCAAGGACACTACCAGCGCCCTGGTTTTGATAGTGTTTGCCATGAAAGACGTTCCTGATGGGCCTTAATTTCGCCTCGATAATGGGAGATGAATGCGATTGGACTGGAAGGAAAGACTTTTTTGCATTTGGTCCTTCGAGCCGTGTTTTCATATTTGCAATTAAGCCCGTTTAACTACTATTGCAATATTTTCTTCCTCTAATAAGTTTCAGGTTTTTGTCGGGGT
This sequence comes from Pissodes strobi, assembly GCA_016904865.1. Lineage (NCBI taxonomy): Eukaryota > Metazoa > Arthropoda > Insecta > Coleoptera > Curculionidae > Pissodes > Pissodes strobi. Next base: position 1,636,456 of record MU182045.1, read on the forward strand.
TTTTGTTTACATATTTACTTTTGTATTATTGTAGAACACAGAATTACAAGAAATATGTAATAATATATCAAGTTTTAATATATTTTTTTCCATTAATCAAAATCTTCAAGTTGTACTTAGCTGTCAAATTCAATCTAGAACGCCATTTTTAAAAATCTCGAAAACTGTTTTTCTAACTTGGATATATTAGGATTTGGAAGTCTTCTCCATGTATTATATTTGGCTGCAAATACTTGGTTAGATTGGAATTATTATTTTTTTATAGTACATAACACGTTCGCCCCATTTTCGGTCAACGAGGCATTGCTACAATTAATTAACTTGTCATTTTTTACGAAAGTGGTACTTTCGGTTCGATTTTAAATGTCTTTTCATGTGTACGTATTGCTCAATTTTATAACACAAAGTTAGTAAACATATTAAACAACCCAGATTAACCCAAACTGACTTAAACTAGCTCAAACTAACCCAAATTTAGCAAAATGCATTAGCTTTGACGTAGAAAAAATATGGTTTTCATAAAAATGGACAAAAAATTGTTACTTATTTAAAAAAAATTTGTCAATAATCTTTTGTTTTTTATTGTCGTGTTTGGATTCTACGGAGAAAAATACATCAAATGGCCCAAGATAAAAATATATGTTCATGTTGATTCAGCTCAATAATCAGAAACTGAGTCAAATACTTTTATAAACATTATTAGTATCGTTATATTTGTTTTGAATATACAATTATATCCGTTAAATAAATCCTCTTTGGCGAGTCCCTGAAATATTTTTTATAATCTTAATGGCCAATAGGGAAGAAGAATAAATAATTTGGTCGATTGCGATTACTAAATTGTGCCGCCACTGACTGATTTACGTAAATGCCAGCATGAATTATAGTACTATAAAATAAGTATAGACGATGGACAACGGTTTTTTATTCTTCTTCTAATTTGTATCTACCGCCGCCTGCTACAGTTTCTTAGTGATTTTTTCTTGGATTAATAAATGATGACATAGGGCATGACCAAAATAATAATGCTAAAAGAGAGCACTATGTTGCAAATATTTTAATACTCTTATCAAAATTATGCCGTGCAATGCATAATAGTTATTTTTGTTACAAGTACCTCAAATGGAGTTTTTCAGGACGAATCATTGCTGATTCCGGACGAGGCGTTAGCCGAGTCCGGAATAGCAGATGAGTCCTGAAAAACTTCATTTAAGTACGTGTGACAAACACTATTTTTTGTCATACGCTCCCAAAATTAAATTTTTATTTATACGCTTTTTGCAATTCTTCAGAACGCCTAAACTTGCAAATTTACCATAATTTTTGAAATCATAATGTACGACAAAGTTAGCTTAGAATTTGATATCGTAGCAACTATTTGACAATTTTGTCATGTCATTCGAAATTTGACATTTAGACATATTCAGGAATTTTGGAATAGTCCGTAAAAGTTGCCATGACGACTTTTAGGGACTAGGCCTAAAAAGAAGCATTTTACGGACTCAAATGAGTCCGTAAAATAGCTATTTTTGGGAGCGTATGACAAAAACATATTTAAATGAAGATTGAGGGTGCATTCAGAAAAAAAATAATATTGCTTGAGTCTGTTTTAATTGGTTACTTTGGTTTATATCATTTTGCCTGGGTATTTTTGATTGATTGTTGCAATTTATTGTTATTGAGTTTCTTTATAGTGACTGTAAGAACTTAATTATAAAACCGGCTGAACCATACATTAACAAGCTATATATTTTTGAAATCAGGAAAAGGAGATCTTTTATTATAACGAAAATAAGAGGCTATTTCATTTAAAAAAAAAATAATGTTCTAGATTTTTCTTTGTTTTGCCATTTTCGTTAGTTTATTTCGATAGATCCAAAAGACAATACGGAAAAAATATTTTAACTTTGGTATAAATAGTTACCAACTCTTATAATAAACCATGGGTGTCCAAATATACCCAAGTGACAACCTAGTACATTAACCTACATAAATGCAATTATAAAATTATACTTAATGGATTCTTATACATTTAATACCTTATATTTTGACCCGTTGACTATACGTATTCCAAAATTATACAGTAAGTTACAAGTGTGCGATATACTGATATTATTTTCATCAGTCTTTTCATTTTTATGGTTTAAACCCTCAGAGCCTTTGAGATTGTGATCTCTTTACCCAGCCTCGTTCTTTCCAAATGGATTCCAAAGCCAATTATATATTTTTTTCGATAGTGATTCTAGAAATCGTGTCTTATAACTCACAATTCAATTTCTATTGAAACATCTCGGATAAGATTACCATGGTATGTTCGCAAGCAACTTCATAAATAAATATACAGTTCATTATCCCTCTGTAATTTTCATTCCTTATTCAAATTAATAAATCATTAATAAACATGCAACTGAAAATTGACATACTCTTATAGGGAAAATATGATCTTCATAACTCTAATGATTACCAATAATGGTATATTAATTTAGTTGGAATGTCATGTTACATTTATCGTGCTTGTAAAAATCTTGTTCTATGATACTTAGAATCAGCAACTATTTCGCGTTCGTTTTATTGTAGATTATTAAGTACCATTCATTCCAGGTTACGGTTTTATATGTTTTAACTAAAATTTAAAACATTATTGAATTAGAAAAATATTCTAATATACAGTTATATCAGATAAGGACATTTTTAATATTGAGTTATGTTAGTTTGGGTGGGCGAGGTAATTTTTTTTAAGCATCCCGAGGTAAATGTTGAAATAATGCAAGTATGCCCTCAAATATAGCTTGAATAAGTGGGGCAGTAAATGAAGGTGTTTAAGGGTTAAACGTCCTCCCAAGATGTAGTAACCTAAACCAACCCATTAAAACCATTAATCGGAAACCTTCCCTAACCCAAAATTCCAGCTAACCCGCTGGATCCCATTTTGTTGATCTTTGGAAAAATATTGATTTATTGTTTATATTTGTAAGCAGCTTATTTGCTCTCCTCCAGCCATGGAATACCTAGAAAAATTAGCTTTTAAAAGTTTGAAATCAATACATGTTTTCAATCTGCGAAAAAGCTTTTTCAAAATCAGGTTAAAATTTCCAAAAAAAAACAGACAAACTTGTAGTGGGGATTCGTTTTATTGAACGACTGTACAGATGCGCTGAACCGTATGTCAATAACTAGAATCGGGGCATTGAACGAAATGTTACGTTATTACAATTTTACATAATTTTTGCATCAAAATGTGTAAGTAATAATAATAGCAATGATGCAAGGAAAAGCATTATGCTGAAGTCTAGGTATAGGCCTAGAGCGAATGTCTATACTTAAGTTTTCTTACAATTTCACTTTGTAAGTGTCAGTTAATATTTTATTATTTTTTTGTTGTCTTTTATTTTATATCTGTCGAATTGAATGTCGAAAAAATCAAACAATTTTCAAGCAATTTTCTGGTTGTTCCTAACCCTATTTAAATAAGCGAGAATCTGAAAAGGGCCACTATTTTTTTGGGCGGGTATATTTTAGAAAAAGCGATGAATTCTTGCGGTAATATCAGAGCGAACAGCTCAACCAAGAAGAATGAAAGCAAAATTTTAGTTAACAATAGGCATAAATAATTCTTGGGCAGGAAAGCGGCAGCAAAGCTTCAATAATGAGGTGAATAATGAATATTATAACATAGAGGTACTAAAGAGGGTTATTAAAGAAACCTAAAATTATACATAACACCAAGCTTATGGAGAAATCTGAGAGCAAAGGCAAAGCAGCTTGGATAGTGATTAATAAAGTAATGAAAAAAAAAACAGATAGAAAGACAGTGTTAAAGGGCATGAGAGCAAAAGTTAAGAATAAATCAGACAAAACAATATTAAATAGTGTAAATGATATATTTCTAAATGCCTGATCAGAGATAAAGGGGCATGAAGCAACATATTACCGTTACATGACAACTAACAACAATACAATTTTTTTAACAGCAACAACAGGCAGGAAGTGTATAGATGTATACAAGGGGAGATTTAATTTCAGATCCACTGGCTCATATTGTAAACCTTCGGGTGTTTTCCCTCCTAAGTTGAAAATTGCCCCTGTGACGGCGGTTTACAAGAATAAAGGCGTGGTCGATAACCTTAAAAACTACCGTCCAGTATCCTTTCGAATGAGAGTAAGGTGTTTGAAAGACTCTGAGAGATCATAGATATATAATTTTTCCTTTTATACGCCAATGCATGAGATAATTGTTGAGTTTCTGGATGGGAATCCTGAGACGACAGTTCAATAGGGATGGTCTAGGAGAAAAACTTTGTAAATGCTTTGAAAAGTCGGGATAATGAACCTTCCAGGAAAAATGTTAAGACATCGGTTTGTAGGTAAAAAAAATAAAAGTTTTAATTTTTTTCTCGAAAAGTATTTCATATTAGAAAAACCGATTACGTGACGAGAATATTAGAGGATACTTTGGAAATGATGATGACTTATACAGGGTGAGCTAATTGAGTTTAAACTTTCGAGTTTTGACACGAAGTCACCACTTAACAATTTTTTACCGCATAAACTGTAGCAACCAAACATTCGTACTTTCAAACGAGGGGATATGATTAGAATATATCCAAAAGTCGCATTAGTCGGATTGAAGATGCCGAATTGGGGATTTTTTTGATTTTCAGGCTGAAAAATTTACTTTAAGCGTACGTGAGAGTCAATGCATAGCTATTTTCAAGAAATCAATTCCCGATTCATAAACCTTGTAATCTCTGCTATAAAAAAACTTCTACAACGGTTTCCTATACGAGATTGGCAAATACAAAAAAAATCGAGGTTAAGGTAAAACATCTAGAAAATTTCAATACATTTCCAAAGTTTTCAATATTTCAGCAATTTTACGAGTCTGTCTAAACCGCTTTGCTTTTGATGCATTATAAGAAATTGAAGCAATACGTCTTTCAATATTTTCACCTCACGTTTAGGTTGAAATATGTAGATTTATATATTTAATTGCCTGAAATCTCAATAAAAGAGGTTTGAAGCTGGATAAATTGAGCAGGATATGAAAATATGGATATTTTTTGGTGGATTTTATGGCGGATTTCGAGGTAATATTTTATTTTTGTTATATCGATACGTATAAATATACCACAAAATTGTGTAAATACTAAATAAGTAGATTTATAACGATTTGGATATTTGATAATGGGCCAGGATCGGATAGTTCTGATATTTTTCAAGCGAGAAGCAGGAGTTTCTGCGGATTTTGTATGAAATTTCAAGGTAAAATTTTACTTTAAGCATCGAAGTTTTGGCAAGTAATTTCAAAATATAGTACACTAAAAAATACTTGTATTTCATAATATTAATCTCGCATTGTTGAAGTTTTCACTTTTAGTCAGTTCATTTGCAATATTGTCCCTTTTTATCTTTAGTCTTGAGGATGACACGGAATTGTGTCAAGAGTAGAAGATGAGCTTGCATACTTAAAACATTGTCCAAAAATCTATTGTTCCTTTTCAATAAGAGGTTGAAAAACCTGCTAGTGGTAAAATGGCACTTACTGCTATTGATTGATTCCAATACGACTAATGATAGCGGCGAGAAGAAGTAAATTCAATTCTCTGTTAGATTCTACCCGAGTTATTTGTAAAATTGTTTTAAATTCTTTAGGTGTAATTGAAAAATAAATCTTTGTCTAACCGCAAACTACTATGCTTGCCGGTTTTTAGTTATTAGGAAACGTTAGGTGATGACCGACATTGGTTTCGTTACGGCTTATGATTCGTAATAATGCAAAAACGTTATTTTTCGAAACATTCGTTTCATAAATAAAATATATCCATGAGAGTATTTGGTGAAGCTTGAAATAACTTTTGATATTGAATTTCAATTGCATTCCACAAAATACACTTGTGAGAGACAACTAATTTTGATATATTTTGTGTATTTTTGTTATTTGTATATTGGATGGGCCCGTAGGTTAAACGAATTGTCTTGGCGTTCCTGATATAGCCGAGCGTTGATGTCTCCCAATTTTTCTTAATCATAATAATATACCTATTATAGTACGTGTCACATGTCAGCGTTAGCATTTATTTTTAAAGTTAACACTTCTTTTTGCGCGTTCACCACACTTTTTCCTGGATACTGAAAAATACTGAGCTGTTTACGCATAAGCATGTAACGCTCAAAGTTGTCTACGTTCAGCTGCTTAACGCTCCTTCGGGCAATAGATATTTAGCATTTTTCAAGAAAACGGCCGCCAGTGGAAACTTGAGGTTTGGCACGTTTTTAGGCAACCTTGGGGGCCGCAGACAGTCAATTGTTTTTGGCGATCTGATTTTCCGTTTCCGAGTTATAACGTCAAATGTACAATTTTTCCAGATTCTGATTTGATACACGATAACTGATGGAAAAAATAATTTATTCCGATGAAATTTTCTGGGCACGTTTTTTACGGTCTTGTTCAAACCCCATTGAAATTGGAGAGAATCGAAAAATGGCATATTTTGGGCCTGTATATTTTTGGAAAAGGGGTCGTTCTAGCGCCGAAAAAGTCGCTAGGATCGAAATCGAAGATAAATCGATAGGGAATTTGTAGGAGAAAAATTCTCTAATCGTTTCTCTTTTGAAAATACCGGGAAAATGAATGTTTGAGGTAGAATGTAAAAACATCGGTTTATATGTAAAAAAAAATAGATTTTTTTTTTTCGAGAAAATTATTTTTTTTTATAGAAAAGCTGATCACTTGACGCAAATTTACACCAAAATCCGTACAAGAGGTCACTTTATAAATGATGATACCTTTTATACATGGTGAGATAGTTGAAATTAAACTTTTTGTTATTTTACACTAACAAGATATATGTCATTTTATCATCATCATATAAATATTGAATGCATGTACGTAGTCAGTGCTACGATATGAATGATATCAGTCGAGGCAAGTTTCGACCTTGAAGAATGTGACATAAATAATACTCTTAAAAACTAAAGCAATGCATAAACAGTTGTAATACTAAACTAATGTATGGTTATAAACATAACCTTGAAGCTATGTACAGTTAAAGTCTGTTAATAGTTCCTGCAGAACAGCTACCTATGAGCTCGCTTAGCTGAGATAACTTTGATATGAAGTACACTAATATACAAGCAATAATAACAGGATAAATATTACCTTAAAGTCCACCTATAGCTAATATGTACACTATGTTCACCATTGACGAGAAACGTTCAATGTTCAGCAGTTTATCTTCCAACACTGGGGGAGTCACTTTGAAAAACACTTGCTAGGCCTCTTGCTAGCTTCTATGTACAATGTGCTTCAATTTCTTGCAAATAAGAATGACTGGAATGTAGTAGGTTTATATGGTATGCAATTATTGCATATGGCATGACATGAATGCTTTGTGAATGCGGCTTCTTGGTACACGCATAAATGATTACTAAATATGCTATGCTGGTAGCATAAGTAAGCTGAAATCCGCGTAGGGGATATAGCCTTTGTGAGAACTTGAATATATTGGCAGACTAGTGCCGTTTAATCCTTATATGAGAATAAGACCGGAGTATGTATGCAGACTAGTGCAGAGTAATCCTTATATTAGAATAAGGCAAGAGTATAGCAACACAGTGGTATACTCATGATAGAGAATGTTGAAAAACTCATGGGCAAGACCATTGGGGACTGTACGGCGATGGTACAGCCTCTAGAATTAGAGAGATCAGTGGGTCTCAATAATGGCAGTCAGGATGCCGATAAATACCTTTTTGTAGGCTTAGAACTAGAGAGATCAATGGGTCTCAATAATGGCAGTCAGGATGCCGATAAATACCTTTTTGTAAGCTTAAGATGACGATGACTGTGGCTGGATATCACTATGTCACATAAGTAAAGAATTAGAGAGATCAGTGGGTCTCAAAACGTGAAAACTGGCCCGACATGGGGCTTGACGCCATGTCTGCGGGAACAGCGCCTTTAGAGCGACTTACATGGTGCAGAGTCGAGATGCAACTTTTTACTACTGAATTCTAGAATCTAAAACGTGATCGTGATCAACTCGAAGGAGTTGTTACCACCCCTTTGCCTCCGCCCCTTTTGGCGGGATAATCGGACATAGAAAGGGCAATAATGTAAATATAGAGATATTGTGTAAAAACTTAGCATGACCGGTTGTCTAAATTAATATTATGAATTTTAATACAAATCCGGTTGAAATCTGCTGACTAGTTTTCAAGAATTCGATTATTAAAGATCGGATTTTTTGTTACTCCCTAGAAAATCCTAAACCTTCCTAACTATAATGCTAGGAAAATTTAGGTTGAGTGAAGTGCCTATCCTGGAGGATGCGCTGTGATTGGTCAGATCAGTTTAGGATACGCGGCCGGCTTCAGATGAGTAAAGGTGGTTACAACAGATGGCGCTAGTAATACCGCCGGGATAAAGCGGGAAGCGCTATGATTGGTCGGAGGCCTTTTGAGGACGCTTAACTTTTAGCTTTCTAGACTGCCTGGCGCAGTGGATAAACGTTGTAAACAAGAGATGGCGTTAGTAGTATCGCCATGGATTCTAATTTGTTTGGAATGCGAGGACAGTGGCGTGGAATGTTAAACTGTACAAAACTAAATCGTTAGATTTGAAAGCGTGTTTAAAAATGGGTTTTGAACAGTATTTCCGTTAGCGACATATCCTTAGATTGTAGAGTGTTGCTTAGCATGCGCCAAGATGGATGCCCGGCGCCTCCAAGAATTTTTTTTCGTAAATTTATTTAGTTTTTTAATATTAATCTCACCTTGTTGAAGTTTCACTTTTGTCGTGTGGTCTTAGGCACACACCGCTGTTTTTGTCTATGTCTATCAATGCATAAATGTATTGATAGATATTTTCTAAACAATGGGTCTATATACGGTACTAACTCTTCAATAACTATAATTAAATATTTTATTTTGAATTTTGCGCCCTGGTTCTTGTTGGTGGGTTGAAGCATCCAAACACCTCCAAGGCTTTAGCTGATGATATTACCACTTGATGATATTGATATAGCGTTGCCAGTTTTTTCTTAACGTTTTTATGTAATATTTTTCTTCCAAGATTTCTTTTATTATTAATAATAATTTATTATTGATATTAGAACAATCATGCGGTTTCTGATGTAACCGAGCGTTGATATCTCTTAGAATTTACTACCGTTCATATACATATAGTGCGTCTCTCATGTCAGCGTTAGCATTTCTTCTTTCGTTGTTTGGCGTATTTATTGATGACAGTATTGTATTGCATGTTGCAATTAATTGCATAATAATCTTCTTTTGCAATTTCCTATTTTGTATAAGTTTCAGTACAAATGATGCATTGATAGATATTTTCTAAAAATGTGTTTATATGCGGCACTGACTCTTGAATAGTGTTGTATTATATCTTTTATTTGGAATTTTGCGCCCGGGTTCTTGTTGATGGGTTGAAGCATCCAAATACCTATAAGGCTTTAGCTTATTATATTTGTATAGCGTTGCCAGTGTCTTTTTAACGTTTTTATATAAGATTTTTCTTCCAAGGTTTCTTTTATTATAGTTGATATTAGAGTTATTCTGCGGTTCCTGATATAACCGAGCGTTGATGTCTCTTAGATTTTCATATATGTGTCGTAGCCACATTCTAAAACCCGCCATTTTATAAAATGTCTAGACATTTTACAAAAGGCGGCCAGATTGTCAAATTCTCGTTTAACATTCGTTATTTTCCTATCTGGCTAGTCGGTTGGTAAAATGCCTAGGCGTTTTATAAAACGACGGTCAACACGCGGCCACATTATCAAATGTTTAAGATTAACTTCTGCTTGACATTCTGGCGGGTGAGACGTTGTAGTCATTTTGTAAAATACAAGTTTTATTTAAAAGTTAGGGCAATCAAAATTTTAATCAATGTGTTTAAGTATGTTATATGGGTAAGTCTTGGGTTAGTTTTGGGTGAGTTCTTGTCGATTGAGCCCCCTTAGCGAGCGAACCAAGCGGAGGGCCATGCAAAGCCATAATAATACCCGGATCGCAACTGAGCAAGTTGCGATCCGTCAGCCGGGGTATTATTATGGCTTTGCATGGACCTCCGCTCGCTTCGCTCGCTACGGAGGCTGAATCAACAAGAACTAACCAAAACTAACTCAAGGCTAACCCAAACTAACCCAAAATTAAGAAAAAAAGGTAAATAAGACATGGAACGTAACTTGAGTTTTAGCCGCTCGTGATTATCTTAACATTTGACAATCTGGCCTCTTGTTGAACGTCGTTTTATAAAACGCCTAGACATTTGATAATATGGCTAGCCAGACAGCAAAATAATGAAAGGGAAACGAAAATTTGACAATTTGGCCGCTATTTATAAAACGCCTAGGCAATTTATAAAACGACGGATTTTGTAATCTGGCTACGACATATGCATGTCTCTCCTGTCAGCGTTAGCATTTCTTTTTTTTGTTGTTTGACGGATTTATTTACGGCAATATTAATAGCTGACGACGTCTTTTAATAAATATTTAGTTGGCTAGCCTTGTATTGCATGTTTCAATTAATTTGGTACATTATATACAAATTTTAATTCAGTATATTCTATTTTGTATCCGTTTCAGGAAACAATAGACATTGACAAATATTTTCTAAATTGTATATTTATATTCGGCACTAAGTCTTGTAAAACTATAGAGGAGGATGGGGGAATTAAACATTTTTTTTCGGCCCAAATAGTGCGTTTAATAAAACGTATTTTTTTCTTGGCCTAGGAAATATTTTTATTGTTAGTTTTTTTTACCTGTGATTATAATTGAACCTTGACGTGTTTTTTAAATTTTTGTTCTTTTCATGAACGGAGATATTTTCTTATTACCCTAATTTTCATTATGATGAGGTAATAAGAAACACCTTGCTTCTTATATTGCAAGCTAACCCATTTTATCACAATATGTTTTTTTCGTGTATAATGATAGTACATGAATTTATTTTTTATATTTCTGTCCTAGCAGCATCTTAAATCATAATTAGGCATAATTATGGTTATTATTTTCACGTTCAATAAATTTCCTTTGAAGATGGCTTTTATTGCTTCAATTTCTGCCACTACTGTTAAAGAAATGTTTACAGAAAATAACACAAATCCTGACAGTACACAATGGGGAAATAAGAAACAAGTATTGCTTGCTAATGTATATTTGATATGGATGAGTTAGTATCCTCCCATCCTATAGACTAGAAAAAAACAACAGATGGATTATTTTTTATGTTTCTTATCCCCCATGCTCCCCTATTGCATTTAATATTTTGTTTGGGTGTATGCATATGTGAATATAAATTTAAAGTATGTATTTGAATTTTGCGTTCGGTTTCTTGTTGATTGATTGAAGCATTTTAATACCTCGATGGCTGACTGTCAGTATTTTCTAAGATCCTTCTGTTAAATTTTCTTCTAACATCTCCTGTAATATACTCGATTATCTTAGCCGGTTCAATTGGCTTTGGTTCGATCAGCATCCTTTGCGACATTGACTAATGACTAATGATCATTCAATCCAACTATTCTGTAAGTTCGCTTATATTAAGTCAATCCAAACTTACAAAAACTAACCGAATTAACCGAAGCTAATCCACGTGAATCGAAACAATTGTACCAAACTGCCACATCTCATTAATAATGAAATTACCCAGCTTTGCCTTAATTGAACCAACCCTGTAGGTTGGCTCAAGCCAGTGTATCGAATTTGTAACGCTATAAATATGATAGTGAAATTTTTACTTAAACCTGGAATTTCCTAGTTTTTTACATTCACGGATGGTGGTATTGAGAATCGACTTTAGTGCTACGGTCTATATTATATAGCTATGTGAGTGACTTCAGATCATCAGTAAAATTGTAAAATCTTCTTAACTCACCCATTAATTATAATATTTTGAGAACTACTTCGTACCTATAAGCTTGTGTGTGTGTGTGTGTGTGCTAAAGTATTAATAATTGTTTGACTTACCTGGTAAGACATCCGCATTCGATCCAAAAAGTACGCAAAGTCCGGTCTCGTAATTCACAGATTGACAACTCTCGTTTCCTTGGCACGTTTCAAGACAGTCAGTCAACATTAGTGTCCCGGGTATCGAATCTATGACGTTCCCAGGCGACGAAAACACGTAGCCCGTTATTAGTTCGAATCTGAAATTCAAAATAAGTTAAAATAAACCAGAATAAGCTAAGATTAGGGCTCAGAATTGTATTCAAATAATTCGAATATTGAAATATTCGACTATTCTATTTCGTTAGTTAAAAAAATTCGACTATTCAAATATTTGACTGATAGGTTATTCGAATATTTGACTGTTAGAATAATCGACTATTTAACAATTCGACTATTTAAATATTTGAATGTGAAACTGTTTATTGGACAAAAAGGGTATAAGAAATTTTTGTTCGTAATTTAAATTACCCCTCTTTGAATTTGCTGTTTAAAAAAAATAATTTTCAATATTATTTTGATAATGAAAGTCATGTTATAATAGTTTTTGAGCACCCTGTATATAAAAAAACAAAATTCTCTCCGTAGACCGTATTTTACTAGTTTCGCGAGGAGCAGACACTTTGATTGAAAATGACTTTTTGTCGAACAACAATATTTTAGTCCATTTGTCCTCTAACTCTTGGGCCTCTATCCGTGTATGTATGTAGATGTACATAATAACATGTGCTTTGTTTTAAAATATAATTTAGGGCTGGGAATTATGTGCGAATAATTCAAATATTCGAATATTCGACTATTCTAAATCTAAGTTAAAGTGTTTGTTAGTTAAAAAATTCGACAATTCGAATACTCGACTATTTGAATGTTTGACTATTCATCAAGTAGATATATATTTGAATTATTTGACTATTCGAATAAAATACCAAACGACTATTCGAATACTTATATTTTTATAATTTCGCGCTCTAGTTAAGATAGTCCTTTCCTATGTATACTAAAAATCGTACACTTTCGTATAAGAAAATTCTAAAAAGCAAATTTGTAAGTGTTATAGAAAAAAATAGCTTTGAAACAGGAAAGATGAATTTTTACTCCCATGTATTTGTATTTGTTTGTGTATTTATGTAGGATTAGCCTATCGATGGTTGTGGTAGAATGCTTCCATGTATTTTATTAAATTTTAGGAAATTTAGTGTTATATAAAGTCCCACGGCTCCACTGGGAAATGTTTTCGGTTGGAAATTATTACGTTATTACGTATTAACATAGTTAACTGAGTTATGAGTTTAACATATAAACAAAAATCTCAAGAAACATTCAAGATAATAACAACTATTTGTATCACAGAGGTCAAATATTATTTGTTACTTCTAACTATAGTAAAAGCAATATCAGCTCTCTAAGAAGATCATCCTTCTTAGCAAGCGTATCAAAAGTAATTTCAATGTTTTCAATGATAAAAGAAGATACTTTTCTACGGACAATAAAAGAAATGCCTCTAAATGTTCTTACAACAGAGAATTTTGCTTAGTATATACCGAAGGTACAAAAAAACTGCCTCGCAGTAAAAAACTATTAAATTTATCCAAAAAATAATTTTTTCCAAATTTTTACATATTTATTATAATATGAAATTTGGACAATAATAATTTTCAACAACACATGAAAAATTTTGAAAGCTACAACATATTTAAATATTCAAAAATATTGCAATGGGTTAATACTACAACATATGGTGCTATTTATGCGGTTTCCCTTTTCACTGTTCTCAATGAAATCTCGATCGTTGTGTTTCTACTGGACATTAACAGCAATATTTTTTGTAGCAAAGTTCTTTAATTTGCTTTTTATTAGTGTTTACTGACGTCAAAGCTAGGGTTGTATGTTCTGTTTTAATTTTACCAAGTTACATCTGTAGAAATGAGCAGCTTCTAAATTTACATTATTTTTGTTGCATAAGTCTGCACCCTAAAGCTTTTTGTTTTTAAATTTTGATCAAGTATTTTTTTGACATATTAGAAGAGTTAATTTTTTAATCAATTTTTTTCGAGGGACTTACCCAATCATTTCCGGGTCGCAATCATCCAACGGTGACGGGGAAGATGCTGCAGAAGGTACCTTCTCGGGCGTATTCACCACATCGCTGTCAGCGTCCTGACTTGCGCTGGTGGAATCTTGACAGGTCGTGAATGACACCGCTAGAAGAATTAGTAGGGACTCTTTTAAGTAGTACATCTTGAGCTAATTCTGAAAAAAAGAAGAGATATAATTAGATTTCATTTGGGGTTTTAAAATAGGGCAACTCTAGTGAAGATGCTCTTTCACCAAGTTGATTTCCTTAAGTCCTAATACTCATAATATATCGCAACAAGTTTCTGCAATACATTACAAAAGGTTAAGTGCCCTACTTAATATTGGTTGTAGGTCCTTCTTCAATATATGAGGTCGCTGAATTAAAACTGGCCCAATTTGTTTGAAATATCTGATTACTGGGACAAATACTAAGATTTTGTAGCTTTTTCGGAAAAGTATTTATTTCATAGTTTGGGAAACTACGATAAACATTATAGTATTGTATGGATTTCGCACTTTTAAAATATGGATCAACTCCAATATTAAACCCAAAATATTTTCAGTTGGTTTATAATCAAGCGACAAAATATTAATTTCAGCAATCGTAAATCTTATTCGAAAGCGCCACTGAAACGACACGATGAATAATATAGGAAAACGCGCGTGAGAAATTATGTTGTCCATGGTTGGCTGACGATAGCGCCCTTAGTCACCATTACTTCCTGGGACGATTTAGTTTTTAGTGGTTTGACTCGCGATGGGAGGTACCTACGAGCGCGTGGTTCCAACTCGTGATCCATGACATTTCGCAGTCTCGCAAAGGTCAGTCGGGTATCGAGTGCCACTTGACCGAGCAATCATATAAATGGAACGCAGACAAATGAGGCTCATCATCGCCACGGGGGTACGGGCATTTATACGTTTACTTTTCCTTTTAAAGTGGGAAATGCCATAAAGAGCTATTTATCAGATCTCATAACAACAATATTAAACCGTCCCGCATCTCGTATTGCTCTGGAGTGATTAAACGCTTCCTCATGTCTATGGTTCTAATGCACGAGGTTCCAAAATTTGACATATTGCTTTCCTATTGGTTTTAGCCACTGTTTATATATTTTTGATTTATAAAACGAAAAAAATAATACCAGACTATTCTCATTCCGAAATTACCTACTAGCGACACTGATCGTGTTTTGGTAATTCTTGTTAAATTGTAAGAAAAGTATGTCTTGGCTTAATATGTATTTTAGTAAAGCATACTGCTTCGAAAATATTACAGCACTATATGGGGGAAACTCTGTAGTGTATAGTTGCCTTCAAATAGTGTTGTTATAGTGACGAAGCAGTAATATAATTAATGTTACACAGTAGAGATTGAAAATGAAACACAAACTATGGCTAACATTACAATATATGAAACCTCAATTAAACCTACTTGTGGTAAGAGAAAATGAATCAAGGTTAGAATATTACATATTATGAGTTTTTACCCAAAATGTACAGTTGATTGCAAAATAGTGAAGGACAGATTTTTAGTTGTGTAAACCTTCCTATCATTTCTGAGGTTTCAAAATAGTATACTATACAGACGGAGAACGGAACAGAAGTCAAAAATATTTAAGGCCAAGTTACAAATCGTTTAAAATAAAGTTACAACAAGTTTGCAATATATGGAAAACGTTTTTATTATTGATTTCTCAGAAAATTTCATTCTTGATATAAGTTGGCGCTTTCCCCAAAACCCCCAAATTACATTTCAAATTTTCTGAATTTTGCCTAGTAAGGCCACGAATTAAAAGAATTGAGAATGGAATTTTCTGAAAAATCAATAATAAAAAGGTTTTCCATATATTGCAGACTAGTTTGACCAACCTGGTTGAAGAGGTGCATTACAAGTATTCAACTAGGTAACAACTGACTCTGTCTCAGCTCTGTTTGACGCCAAGATATTCTCATATTTCATTCTCATTTGTTTGCATATATAATATCTTGTGTAATCTGTGTTCCCCTTTTCCGACTTGGATTAGGAACCCTTTTGCGCGTTTTAGGCGCATTTTCTCAGGACGCAGCACATGTAGCGTCTATCCCGGCAGTGCCGCTAGAAGAAATTAAAAAGGCGGTTGGAAATCTATAGATAGATCTATTCCTGCACTCAAGGCTAAAATCACGTTTCGAAGTCTTATATCCCTGAGGAAGTTAATTTGAGAGAATCGCAGAAGTAAAGTAACAAGGTATTGAGTGTGAACGGAGAATCAGATAGTTGAAATAAAAGTAAGTTTGATTAAATTCAGTAAATAACGGAGTT